>JAUTBV010091864.1:0-35000 GCA_032361325.1 Lepetodrilus fucensis | reverse complement strand
TTGCGGACCGCTGGCCGGATATCTCCGCCGTGGTGTTACGCCCAAATAAACGTAACAGAGCAAAGGTGAACTAGATAAATGTGACGCAATTTATATAAGCTTACAATAACAGATAATTTGCCTGATAGTGGTCTAACCAAGTTTTACATGAACATATGCATTGGATTTGACGTCAGACGTGCTTTATATACAGCTTTCCTCATGACCCACTATATTAAAGGCATACTATCACAATTGATTGACCTGTTTAATGGACAAACGAATTTCGATCTGAGACTAATTATGCTTGATTTATCCACCCAAAAGTTGTTATTTACTGATGTACTTAGTCCCCAGTACTCAATAGTTATCAAAATATTAATGTTTTATATGAATATAGGGAATGTTCCGCTATTTATCTTGTCTTTTATGCATCAACTGAACTATGAACGAATTGCGAGAAAACGTTAGATGTGCGTATTATGTGTTCAAGTCGTACCACTGAGTTATGTCACCTTGCATTGACTTAATGAAGGAAATAACAATACGACCATATTCAGGTTGTCTATCAGTAGACTACGGGAGGCTGCACTAGATATGTGTCTACCAAACAACGGTGGAAAGGTTTTTGGAAGTACAGACATGATTTTATGTATGTCAAGTGAATGTATTTTTCAGTTGTAGCTAAGAACTGGTCCAACACAACCATACAAATCTGTGATAGTATGCCTTTAAGTGTGTGTGTATACGCGTGCATGTACAAGCTATATATATATCGTGCTGCTGATCTTTCTGTCAGAGACATTTCTGTTGCTGGGCTGTTCTGTCAGGTTGGATTGTTCCCGGACACAGACAGATCACAAGCTGGAGCAGCATCACCGTGATCACTCCTACATCTATTGATCACCTCCATGGGTCGCTGCTCACTTCGTCTCCTGCTTTGTTTGAAAGAACAATCTACGAAAATCAATACATAACTGACATGAGCGTATAGCTGGAGAAATAAAACAACCAACTCCGTCATTTAAGATCTCTTGGGTTTCAACTTTTTATATTCAATGTTTTTCCTTCCCATTAATCAATGCGAATATTTAGCTAGGACTCGATAGTCTGCATTAACCTTGCAAATAATTCATTATTTCGTTTTATTTATTGTTCATACTTTGTCTTCATATTTTGTAAACCCATTCAAAGCTATGATTAGATGTTTCGTCAATTGATTGCCAAATGTGCATGCCAATACGAAGATAGTATCATTATGTGAAAACATGTATATTATTATAAGAGTGATTAGTGGCATAACAGCTGATTACTACTCACCAGTATATCTTTTACTTATTACATTGGGATTCTTCTGTTCTTACGAATGTGATGAAATGATAATTATTATTTATTATTTATTCCGAAAGAAGAAAGAATACGTTTAACGTGTTGACGAAATTACTTCTTGAGAGTACTGACTGGCAATCAGGAACTGATTAACTGCGACCGCTTCTGTGAAGATCAACTGCTCCAGAAACTCTCAACCACCAGAAAAGAACCACTCGAAATTTGGCAGTCTCCCCTCGGGATGTTGCTACGGCGAAGAAAGGGAACTGCTTTGACAGATATTCAAACAAACTAACCATTCTATTGTTTAAAAAAGAATAACGCTCTGGTCAGTGCAGGCAGGACACTGGCCACGTGCTTCTGGACAATAGTTGACCGGTGAAGGGTTAAGACATTAGTCCTGCTCAGTGTGTCGTTGAAGAGCAGGTTCTATTCAGAAAAGAACACACCGGTACCCGAATAACCGAATAACCATGTCTGGACTTCAAGCAACTGAGGAACGTTGTCTAGCCGTCAAGTAAACCTACAGACTGCAATAGGTGGCATAGGCTTAGTACTCCTCAATCTATGGCGAATATGAAACTCATCAAATAAAATGGTGACTGTTTATAAACATACATATAATTATTTGTATATTTTCTTCTTTAGATATGAATAACGTGACAGTATTTCAGATAACGTGAACATGATAACCCTCAGTATACCTTCAAATTGTAAACCCCTTGTGATAAAATTGTATTCATCATTCATTCGATTATTTCAAATGATTGTATGTGTTCAACTACCTGGTAACGTTAACCGCAAGAACTATCATTAATGTGCACTCTCTTAAGTTAATACAATTCGTCATAAACCAGCGACACACTCATCTAAAACATCTCCAAGCCAAAGCCAGTATACATCATGTCTAGTCTGTGTCACACCTTGTTCTCACCCAAATACTCCTATTCAAAATATCACCCTATACCAGTTAAGCAAGTCTAAATTACATGGAGAACAAGAGGGTAACGAATTTCAGTGGCTCCTTTCATATAAATATAATACCAATAAATAGGGTTATTGATTTACTTTAACCCTCCGAGACTATTGATAGTCTACATCATGTCTATCTTGGATAGTTCGTTGATATTTTCAAACCATCTTCTACATACTTAGATTATGAGGAAATCCCGCCCGCGATACGAAGTACAGTGCCGTGTACAAACAGTAACACAACATTGATGAGTGGTTGATAGCAGATATACTCAGGATGAAGACGATCAGTGCGGTGATCTCATCGACACATTAATCAATTAGCTTGTATGCGTACTGGTAAAGAGGTGAGGATTTGAGCACACACGGCGGTCATCATCAAAGCACCAGCTATACGTCTCGTATAAAAACAAGTTGCTAACCGACAAACGATGAAAATCTCCGACAGATAAACTTGTTATAAGGGTAATTAACTGTGCACTGAGATGTGAGATTATATACGTACAACTCAGATATATAAACGTAATCGGTGTTCTATCAGACTAAGGTTGTGTTTGCAGACATTAATATTATCACGAATGATTTAGAGAAAATCAGCCATGTATTATTTTAAAAAGTATGGATATATTAAGAAGGTGAAGACACTGAATTGGCTCATAACAATGTGACTTATGAGAATATATAAACTGAACTGAACTGGAGCTAAGCATATGGTTACAAAACTAGACCAATATTCAGAACAAACATATACAGAACACAGGTATACATAACTGAATGTATTGTCTCATAACAGGGCATGCTGTAATACTATGGGAATGATTTGTTGTCATATAAAAGCCCAATGACATTCCTGACTAACCATAAGCGTAAATGTTGCTATATCTTAATAGCTATTTCATGGCTAGGCCTCGTGTTTAGTTTATATAGACACTTGGTCATCTCCCTGGGCTTCATATTGTTATATTCTATTTACAATGACAAGTGTTGGTATATCGAGGATAAACGTATAAGAAATGTATGGACACGAAGTGGGTTAGCAGTACTGTCATAATGCCGCTGTATACACGATAATAATCTTGACATATACTGAATGACACATGATGCGTTGCCTTGCTGAACGACCAAGTTATTGCAGACTGGAGGTCGTGTATTATGAAATGCTTGAATACTTCCGTGTGTTGGTCCGTCCCGGAGTCAAAACAACTGAGATGTAATATCTGTGCTTGTTCTGCCACATGGCCTATGGTGCTTCTGGTATTCCATTGCTGCCTATGTCTTTTCTCCTGTAGACTCTCAGTATAGTTTCTCCATGTTCAGCGTTCAGATTACGATGTTAATTCCAATGACGTTGGGGGGCGGTCCCCCACGGAGAAGTTTGGCTCTGCGAGTCTGACTGACAGTCCAACGATAAGCGCAATAGATTGCCTCGTGTGAAAAAAACACGGACGCGTTGTGTGTGAAATGAAAACATGTCGCTTTAATTTGTTGAGACGGTTTGAATGATGGGATGGTGGGCTACTGTTCGCCCATGGGGAAGTGTTTATAAATAGCGGAATCTTATGGGAATATACACCACAGACGACCTGACAAGCAGAAGAATTTCGAAATTTGATAACTGTACCATAAAAGCTTTAAATGAATTGCAGCCATGAAATGAATGCCAAGCTAGCACCACATACCGAACCTATAGCAATTGTGATTGGAAAGACTCGCGTCCAAATATATATTTTCGGAAAATACGTAAATTATGGAGTGAAATAATGATATGATTGTATGAGATTTTTGATGACCAGAAGTCGCTCATATTCACGTACCAGGAATGCGTTTCCCGGAGCCCCCTACTTACAGGTAGCTAAAATTAAGTGAAAATAAATGATACGATAAAGAGACAGCCCGCCAACAAGAGGAGCCGACTGCTTCACCCCTAGCTACTTCAAAAGCAAAAGTTATTCGTTTATTGACTTCTAAAAGGCCAAATTAAAAGATAGTAAATATTATTGGGTGTAGAATGAGGCATTCATTTTGGTAACTCTTGTCTTCAGATTCCCCTTACTCGAGTCGTGTTCACGCCTATAAATGTGTGTGTGCGCGCGCGCGTGTGTGTGTGTGTACGTGCGTGCGTGTGTAGGTATGTGTATATGTGTGTGTGTATTTGTAAGTCTGGCGTTTGTGTGTATATGCGTGTACATGCTTTCAAGAATAGATCGTTTAGGCTCTTGGCAAGAGCTCCACAACACTGCCTTTGTTGGTCTGTCTCACAACACTAATAATGAAGTGTCGCTATTTAGTTGTCAGGTCATCTTACAAATAAACGTTGGCCCCTTGTCCCTAACCTTACCCAACGCCGTAGTAAGAATGTTTGTATATTTAGCTCCGTTGGTTGACTATGGTGAAAAGCTCTTACGTTGAGTTACAGCACTACACAGGCTCCTCACATCGCCAGGTTTGTTTGGGAAGCCGTTCTTCTCCGTGAGTGACAGGTTGAACTCGACACGCGATGGGCCGGGCTCCAAACACCGCCTGCCTCACATTGACGGAATCCACTCAGCGACTCGCCGAGTAGCACATGTCGGACACGCCCCCTCGCTATAATTAGTAGGTCACGTGCTCTCGTCACGGTGTGACGACCAATGAAACACATAGCTTCTAGGCAAGGAATTTATAGAGGTATTTTGTGTCATCAACCTTGCACGAGTTTCCAAGAGTGTTTGAGAGTTGCTGGGGACGGGTGTACACCAACGTTCTTTCCACGTGTAGTGTTGTTGCTCAAAATCAGCCAAAATTTCTCCCTCAAAGTCCGAGGAGATGACTGCCGAGTCGCAGCCGAGTAAGTTAACCAGTTAACCGCCACAGCAAAGTCTGCCATTCCTTGATTTCCAGGAACTTTCCTCCTAAAGGCACCCGTTCCATTACGTTCTAGCAGTACCAGCACGGCCTGTCAATTTACTTCCAGGCTTTGACAGCTCGCCTAATGTACTAATAATTGTTGTAAATTTGTGTTTTTCACGATTTCTAAAATGTTGTTGTTATTCCAGACAGCAAGCGGCGAACATCAGTTTGCGTTGGATGCGGCTCACAGATACAGGACCAGTTTATAATGCGGGTGGCTCCGGACTTGGAGTGGCACGCGGGGTGTCTAAAGTGTGCGGACTGTGACCAGTATCTAGATGAATCGTGTACGTGCTTCGTCAGGGACGGAAAGACCTACTGTAAACGAGATTACGTCAGGTACGTGAACTAACGACTTCAACAACTTTAAGATTCTTGCTTATTGTTAAACTGATAGGTGTCATACCCTTATGTTAACAACCCTGTCAGGGGTGCATTATCAGTATAGTGGTGCTAGAAGTATACGATGTAGGAACATTATTTAAAGTGAATATTAAAATAATGAATTTACATTGAAACCAATATTATAATCTGTATATAATTTTATAAGTGTTATACACTCTAGTAAATTCATTCTTACCAGACAAATTGTTTTTATTGTAAGGACGTCGAGTACAACCAAAACTGATATTTGATTGCCTATTATAAACACTTTAAATGATAATCTAATACGCCAATGATTATGTCTAATATAAAGCATATCCACTAGAATGGACAATTAACACTATAAATCAAGTAGTTCAAGTGGTTTTTAAAACGTGTCTCCGCTGCTTGACTATTATGAGCTCAGTTGGATACTACCCTAATTCAGACAGGTGTGATAGGGGTGGAATATTGCATACCCCCCGCTGTTTTATATACTATTCCCCTTGTAAACCTTGTAGGCAATGTCATGGTGACATTATTTATCCGACATGGTACACATTGACGTAAAGAATCATATCTTCATAATGGCATGTTCATAAGCCATTTAACGGAGCACATTGACCCGATACTTGTAGAGGTACCATGTTTCGTTTTATATGACAATAACTCAGATCCAACAAATAATACCCATCTTACACTTTTTATCTCGTTGAAAGGAATTGTTCTCTAGACTATAATGCAAATGTTTTGGATAATTGTATGGGCATGTTAATCTAAGGAATACACCTGTGGCTTCTATGTAATATATAATATGTATATAAAAATATAAATCTACTATGCCGTATATCAGAAGAATTATTTTTAAGTTCTTTATAGTTATACTATAGAGTTCATAAGTTATGTTAGATAATTACATTTAATGTTTGCCGTTAATGAGAAAATCCAGTAGCATACCTTGTCATACCTTGTAAAGTCTTACATTATTGCCATACCTTGTAAAATCTTACCTTAGTGTATTAACTAGATAATAATAAAATTAGATAATAATAAAATGTAATTCAACGGCAAAAAATATAGCATCCATGCTAAATACTATAGTAATATAATACTAAAACTGTATTTTTTTCAATATACATAATTACTAATTAGTAGTGAATTGTAAACATGGTTATTAATTGTGACAATATATTGTAAGTGATCAAAGCATACGGTGGTCGATGCTTCACCAGGCTTGGGCAAACGTCAGGAATAATGGCAGTTCACAAAATCAAATGTCCATTGGCATTGTAGTAGCCAAGTTTAATTGTCGCCATGGTTTTTTAAGAAAAAACTATGTACGCCTCATTAGAGTTGAGCTGACTATACGAGGCGTTCAGTCAGCCATTCCTCTCACTCCTGTTTAGTGTGTTGTATTAGCCCAGCTGTCTTCAAACCCATGTCTTCAGACCCTAGTCGCGCGTCTGTTTAGGGGGGATTCGGGGGAACGAGAACGCTGCGGGCCCGTCTCATGTGGATGATTTCTGTGTTTGAGTTCATCGTCTCTTAATTAAAGGCCATGCTGTCAATTGAGAGTGTAAGATATGTTTTACTTCCCTTGTATAGTCGGTGTAATATTAATATTATATCTGAGTAGGCCTGTACTGTAGCTCCGAGTACTTGGGGGGTACGTAGGCAAGTGTGGACCCTGGGTTGTGACGTTGGGTTGTTCTGTTTGTAATATAAACAGACCAAGTTGTATATTTTTATAAGATAAAATAGTTGCGCTAATTTCAAAAGAAAACAGAGGTGTCAAAGATCGCGATAACACCACATGATATAATTTATTCAATTTTCTGTTCTTATTTCAGTGTTGATAAATATGATAAGAACATTTTGATAGATAGTATTGCCTATCATGTGCTTATAGTTTAGTTTCATGGAATAATATTCAAAATCATATTATGCAATAGATATAAAATCAAACAAACAACAAAATCGAAAAGTATATATGCTAGTATATACAATTACTATTATTAAATATAATCTATAATAGAAACCATAACATTGAATTATCTTGCAATTTTCCATATCTGAATAGCATTGAAGTAATTATTTCAAATATTGTAATGTATGTAATTCATGTAAAGTGCATACTATTCAATATTATTTTGCTTGCAAAAGTTGACTGTGGATACTAAAGAGAGGGCGTGATACCATCTACGTATAATTGATTGTGTGTTCCGTGCTCTCACTAAAAGTATGATGGGGTTACATGTCAAAACATCAGGTCAAAAAATTATGGCACGATCTATGAATTCATATAAAATCCTTTTAAAGCAATTGTTTTAATGACTACGAGAAGGACCGATTGAATGTTATTGATTCAATCAGCTAAGAGCATTATGTTATGGTATTCTGGCTCGCTCTCTTTTCTGACAAATCTCTGACCACAACATTTAGTGCGTATGCCTTACAAAACACTCGATAGGTGGCGTAATATAAACACGCTTATAAACATGCATTTATAGATTATTCAAAATTATATTTATTAGCATTCGTATTCGTGACGTGAAATGTGTCCGCGGATGAGCTTCTAATTGGGATAGATTAGGAATATGTTAACAACATTCTAGCTATTTATCTTTATCTAAAATCTCTTTTTTGTCAGTTAATATTACTATATTATATTAACCTTCCTGTATTCGCAAATATATTATTTTACCAGAAAAATTTATTTTAATTAATCACTATATAACTTCAGACAGAAAGAACACTGCACATCATGATCGTCCTAACGTTTAGGAATTCATCAATTACGCGATAGTCGTTTGAACTAACCTGTAGTTTGTATATTAGATAATTAACCTTAACCTGTAGATGTGTGCATAGCATCGCATGATAACAGGTTGAGTTATGTGAATACTTTCTCTTATGATGGTGAAATAATTAGCGTAATTTGAGTATCGTTGATGGCAGCACAATTGTCCGTCTCATCATGGCGTAGATCGATGTCAAGCTATTTTTCTGATTGTGATGTCTCTGTCGTCTGTTCAGTTTATCCACAGTACACATGCTAAAGGTTAATACGAGATTCATGCCATAATAATTACACTTCTAATACTATGTCTTTATTTTTATTTTTTATTTTTATTTATTTTTAACTATTTAGTCCGTTGATCTGTATTTGAAATCAAATCGATCGTGGGTAAATACTTCTCGAATTTTCAATTTGAAGAAACCTCAAGTTGTCATCTTGTGCTTTGCGAGGTAAACACACGAATCCTGCAAATCAACAAGAAAAACTCAGCTAATCTCTTTCTTAAATACGATAAATCTTTAATTGTTAGACTCCAAGTTCTAGTCTCCACTTCACTGTGAACGCGTGCGTGTTTTGGTCGTGACAGCTCGTTTACCACCGAAATCGGTGCATGCATATTTGATAAAAACAGCAGAAAGCAGAATTGTTTAACTAAAGCATTGCTATTAATTTTGCATGGTTGTGAGGATAGTACTGCCCTCATCAAACGATTAGGTTACAAGTGTTTAAATGGAGATTGCTCGAACAGGAACCTTCACTGTGGTTAGAATAAAATGTAAATCTGACCCACAACAATGTTATAGTTTATTAACCGCTATGATGCGTTATTATTCATATGTATCCCAAATATCATAGTATTTGCAATAATAACAATATTGGTGGTATTTTATTTTTTCTTCCTGTTATTTTGTATTATTAACTCCTGTCTTGTTTAAATATTCAAAGTTTAATTAATAGACTGGTATGTGTGTGGCTTGATAAATGTACAATAGGCATGAATAATTTTATTACATGATATTTTGTTTATGAATGTTCATTTCACGAGAGTCGTAGAGAAAAGAAAATATAATATATATGAAAGATTATAATAACCAGTTAATTTCGTAACGGTAACGGCAATGCAAATATTAACATATTTTCTATAGTTAACTAAAATTGTTGCAGCGTATTGACAAACACAAATAGATATTCACTTCCTAAATACTGAAACCATTTACTTTGTGGTTTTATTTAATCCTTTCAAAGATGAATACAGGAATTAATCTACTAGAATTATTTCAAAGAGAATGACATTACTTTTGTATTCTAGTTATAAATGCGTTCGTATCTTGGATACTGTAGATATACGTACTAATGACGTTAGTATAGTCATATCAGACTAGGAGTGGATTACTATTGTAATGTTTAACATTTAATAGTATGAATATATCTAAAATCCATTCATCGATGTTCGATATGAATTTGTCTTTTAAAAATATGCTTATGATATGTTCATGATAATTATGTTAAAATGTGGACATTATTATAAATAGTTTGTGTATACTATTGTGAAGTCTAACATAATTTATTTTGTTTTTCAGGTTATTCGGGTCTAAGTGTTCCAAGTGTGGATTAGGATTCAGTAAAAATGACTTTGTGATGCGAGCGAAGACGAAAATATTCCATATCGACTGTTTTCGGTGTGTGGCGTGTAGCAGACAGTTGATACCCGGGGACGAATTCGCTCTCAGAGAAGACGGGCTGTTCTGTAAGGCGGACCACGAAGTAGTGGAACGTTCTGGTCCCATTTGTGACCCCGGCAGCCCTCACAGCAATAGCGCCAGTGACAATAACAATGATAACAGCCGTGTTAATAACAATAAGAACAGTCACTCAGAGAAAAACGGAGGTCTTCAGCTTGCAGGTATTGTATAACGTGATTTTATTTTAATTTGAAATATTTAATGTTTCTGATTATTGATTTTTTTGTATCGATTATGGGTACCACTTCAATGATTGACACTGCAATGCTGGGGCCCGTTGCTCAGATCTATATTGTAGCTACAACTATTGTAAGGTCAACGCTTTCTATCGTGGCGAGAGTCCAGTTACAACTATTGTAGTAGTACAACTGTTCTGAGCAAGGGGGCCCCTGTATAATAGAAGACACGGGCCTCATTGAAAGTTTGAACACTTTATGTAATATTGCCATTTATTGGAATATATTGGAATATTGGTTTCTGTATACTTTACGTAACATTCAGTTCTTTCGCGTGAAAATAATTCACATTATTCGTATTTTCACGTTTAAGGTTGACTCTTTTCTGAACATTTAATGTAGCGAATGATAAGTGTCTATGATAACTGTATTAACCTGTGTCTGTTGTCATTATCAGACTAGTATTGTATGTAGTGTATCAGACTATTAGTGTATGTAGTGCAATGTTAATCAATCAATTGCTACCTGGTATTACTCCAAAACCCTATTTACCTACGATGAATAAATTAAGTACATATAGTGTCTTGCCAATAGAGAGTCTCGTTTATTTGTTTCTTATCGCTGTATATTTAACACATGTTTACATTGAACGAGCTCAAGCAATTATGATTTGACACTTTCAACCTATCCAACCCCAGTTAATGTAAAACCCCTTTTTATAGCTCACTATGTAAAACTTATGGTCATATATCTTTCTAAGAAATATATATATATATATCCTAGCTTACTCTACATAAAACCTATAATCCTATCTCACTCCTTGTAAAATGTATATTCCTAACAAATATCCTACGTAGGGATTTTAAATGCATGCTATGGCCTAGCTTGAAGATTTATTGTATTTCATCCGCTAATGTCGGAGATTGTCTTCCACATGTGCCCATTAGTGTAAGACGATTCCTCATCAATGCTTAAAACAAATAGGCGCTTGGTGTATCGGCATACATGTATTAACTCAAGTTGAATAAACAGGAAAACTAATACTTTAGCAGGCTGCTAAGTTTATGGAAATATACATTTTGTCAAATTTATTGCCGATTTCTCAAATGTCAATCTGTCGTGGATCCATCATGTTTTCTAAGCTTTCAAAAAGCTATTTATCTCCAGCGATGTTTCAAAAATCATTAAGATGTGTACGCTTTAGATAGGTAAAGGGCTTCTGGATAGTGAGCCTTTTAGCGGTCAGTCTGGCGGAGTGACACAAGATAAGATAGGTGAATAGGAAGACGACATGAGTGTATTGCTCCGCCTGATGATTAGACACCATCTGATCTAATCATGTCTGGACATCTTACACATCTTTTACCCCTTAACTCTCAATTAAGAGTCTTGCCTTTGATTTCATCAGCAAACCATGCAGGAATTATTAGAATAAATAGCACGGAGGGTTAAAGGTTGGCCCGTTGACACGCGTTCGAGAAGAAATAGCGAGAATATTTTAATCCCGGAAAGACGACGACAATACTAGAATGGCCTTCTAATCTTGTATATTTGCATGCATCAGGGGAATTATCCTATGACAGGCCCGCACGATCGCGGTTTGCAAAGGAAATAAATTCCGATTATCTCTGTGGCAGATTGTATTTTCCTCTCGCCTTAATTTGCTTGTCTTGTCCCAGATGAAACTATTTGCTACACGACTAGTTATCAGATATAAAATGTGCGGTCCTCGACTCGACCGGCTGTGGACTCTACGTGTGAAAACGCGTAATTAATTCGGCCACCAGGGACACCCATCTCCCGTCCAAATGGGTTCAATGTGCTGTCTATCTTGCAATCTTTTCAACAAATTCATCCGGGACCTTCTCTCCAGCCACCGTTAGACGCTCACACTTTGATATTTTGGGTTCCCCTAATTGATAATCGTCGAGTTATTAGTTTTGGGCAGTCAGTCTGTTGCCCTTACAATGGTCTACGGGTTATGACAGACAACAGTAGCATGTTCGATTGGTTCGCCGTCATTGTGTTATCGTGTAACTCTAAACCGTTCAACTGGGACGATATCGGACTTCAGACTTTCCCTCCATCGCTAGTGATGAATCACTACCGCAAACATGCAACTTTTATTACACTATCGTTTATTTTCATAAACCAATAAATAAAACAAAGGCTTCGTCGTTGAACACGATCTTCCCAATTCGAGATTAAACCTGATTGTGAAGTGTCCGGTTTCTACTGCTATCAAACTTTCTCTCTGTCTCGATCAAACTACCAGGCCGAACCGACAAAAAACAATAACACGTTTTTCTTTGTTTCCCTGTAACGTTCAGACGGTGTATATTTTCCGAAAGATACAATAGTCGCTAGAATTGTGTACTACATGCTGAGGTGGAGAATCTCCCGGCAGTGTGTAAAGACACAGACCTCAACCCCGGGGAACCGTAGATATGTACAATCAAAGGTCATGTAACTCGTGCCATTATTAGCCGGTAGATGGCGTGTTTCCCTCCACGTGCAGTCACAGTCATCCTTCTAATCACCTCAGTAGGCAGAAACATAAATCTAATCAACTATCCCATTCATCAAATTGTCTGCCCCTAGTCACGTGATGTAAATATAACCTTTCTCAATCCCAGACTATGTGCAGTCTTTCATTTGAAGTCGGTCAAAGACGTTACACACTACGGTTAATGAATGCTTTATTGTATTTAAACACGAAGTCTGTAATAGAACTGATTGCAAACATGTTACTTATTATACCGGAAGTGGTGAGAAATCTAAATATGTCAAGTCCAATATTGCACCCAAGGAAATATATTCATCACTCATTTAACATGGTAATAACCTTTCAACCGGAAACAATACATCATATTGGATTATATACTTTGTATGAGAAGTGTAAACGTAATATACAGCATACGCAGGACAAACATCAGTAACGCGCCACACCGGCGGGTGGGGGTTGAGCGACATGTTACATGCGTTGTTTAGAGCTGATTCAGGGCAATGTGGGTTATCGAAGACAGAGGGGGGTCCGTTACGCCGATCTTATATCGCCTAATCTGTACTACTGATTTGTGGAGAACGTTCTAGGGAAAGTCTTCACGTATTCGCGAACTGGGAAATTAGGATATGTTTTTAGATGTACGTATAATAATATATAGTATGCACAAGTATGTATTCTAATGCCATGACATTAATTAACGCAAACAGAAGAGTCTTGGTTGGTTAGTTGGTTGATTTGGGGTTTAAAGTAATGTTCAGTATATTGTTCACACATCGTGGCTTCAATGCATGTGTAGGCCTACGGCTTCTACTAGTCTGGATTTTCACCAGTTTAATAATACTACCTCACTGGAATATCAAGCCACAGGTAGAACATGGATACTCAGTCACCAGTCACCAGTTCTTGCCAAGCAGGGGAACAACAATTAACGTATTTTGGTAGACGCGACAGGGGATAGAACCCATCTTCCGCACACTGGGCAGACGCCACGAAGCCAGAATGTCCTTCGCGAAATCTTTGCACCTAAAAACTTGTGTACTAACTCAATTACGCTATTGCATCGCAATCATAGTATTCAGAAATTGCGTACATTCAAATACCACTGCTTCTATACCCTCTTTGCATCATCAGATTTGTCTTCATACCAACATGTAGACAATCACCTGCAGTATTAATCACGCGGCCGGAGTGTCAGCCATTGTGTTGAGTGTATAACCTAATGTATTCTTCTGTACCACTGTGGGTGGTTCTCTTACCTAGAAAATAAATGAACGTTTAGATAACCTCGCTCGTGCGCGTTAAAAATATTTGAACGTCTCACTTGCAATGTTTCATACTTGGCACGGACGTACCACATAACCTTGAGCGTAATCATTTTTGTAAATGAGAATGTCAAAGGTCAGGTCAGGTTTATTAAATGGTAGTATGCATGTTGTTAAAACAAGCAAATCGTAATCCAGAAACCAATGTAGTTTCTTTTCTAAACGTATCGGATGTTATAAGGATGTACTTCACAAAACATGTAAGACATATTTGCAAGTATCCCAGATGATATGTTAATGGATGGGATGGATGGAGGATACTGGATAAATGTATCAAATATGCCATCATGTATCTTTATTTACTAAATACATTTATATAATTACTGGTTACAATATTTATATTTGAAACGTCACTCCTAATAGATGTCTCAGCTGGCACTAATAATTGTAACTCTCTGCCGGACTATCACAGATTTGCTAGCTCTTTTAATCACTCCAAATTATTATAATTATAATCATAATTGTTATTATTATTATTTATTATTATTATTATTAATAATAATATTATTCTTATTCTTATTCTTATTCTTATTATTATTATTATTATTATTATTATTATTATTATTATTATTAACTCGGTGTTTTCCCTTCAGGACGAGCTGAGCACGCAGGAAGTAAAAAAGGCCCACGGGCCTCCCATAAATCCGACCACAAGACCACGCGAGTCAGGACAGTGCTAAACGAGAAACAGTTACACACACTGAGGACATGCTATAACGCAAACCCCAGACCGGATGCCCTCATGAAGGAACAGTTAGTGGAGATGACCTCGTTATCTCCCCGTGTTATCAGAGTGTGGTTCCAGAACAAGAGGTGTAAAGACAAGAAGAGAAGCATCCTCATGAAGCAGATACAGCAGCAACAGGAGAAGGTAAATATTGGAACATAGCTGAGGGTGAAAGCCTGAAGCATGCATTGCGTATTTAAATGCTTACATGAATTCCAGTCGTCAAATAAGTAGCCAAACATAGATTTAATCCATTATATATTACTAGTACCTATCTTTCTTTAGAAGCAGGTATTTTTTTATGGATTATGATCCTACCCTTTGACTTGGTGATAAATGACAAGGGATATCACGCTGGCGCCTTCTTTACTTTTTCTAATATTTTACTCAGATATTGTTATACATGTACATGTTTGAGCCGTTTCGTTGTATATGTATACTGTGTTACGATATTGTAAATTGTAAATCAAAATGGAATAATATGTAAATAATAGACCACTGTCAATAATTTATCAATAGCATGAAGGTATATTATAAACTACATCAAATCCACTTGTAAACTTACACCACACCTGCATAAAGACATGTTACAATAAATTGATACATTAGTGCATAAAAGTATATAACCTTAAATCACAGGATCTCGATAAGAGTAAATCAGACTCGTGCGGTAGAAATCTGGTTTATATTTGAAAACAGAAAGCTCGCTGTTATCTGTTAGTAATCTAAGCAATCCCGCTGCATGAGACCCGCTATTTGCCGGAGAACAACTGGTTGGTATCGCGATCTCAGCCACGATTATTGACCTCTTAATTTCAATAATGTATGGAAAAGCTTGATATTTTGATAGGGCTTCTCTTTAAATGTCAATAGCTATTTAAGTCTCTTTCTTTATCTGGTCATGAATGTTTTATTCTTTATTGCCTGTGCTCCGGTAAGAGAGCCACTGCCTATATAATTGCATGTCTACTTTCGTTTTGTATCAGAAACCGGGAGTAGGAATTAGTTATATTTAATTTTACTTTGCAATACTGTACATATGAAAACCAATGATATTCCTATGTAAACATATAGTGTAAGCGTTGAATTTCCACAACACATAACGTAATTTGTTGACAAGCTCTATATAAGTATACATAATTGTATTTAAATATTTTGCAATTTAATGAAGTGCCACAATATATAAACAAAATACAGTTATTATTGTCACATTAGAGATAAATAAACTTCCAATTGCGCTTATATTTTCCACATCAATAATATTCAATTTAAATGTGTGTAGTCCTTGCAGATTCAGTTTGGTGTTCCATTCATCTGAACCATAGTTCTCCCCGTGTAGCAGATATATATATAGTTCATGTTGTGGCACATATTCCCAGACGCAGGCCGGTGGTGCTATCGGTCTCCTGGGGTCTTATCAGGGTGTCGTGTGGGCGGCTTCCTCCTAGCTCCTAGCCAGAGAGACATCTCGGAAACATTCTGTGTACCAAAAAAATAAGTTAATTTCCATAAAGTTGACGACGTATAGGGTAACGTGGTATGTGTGTGTGTGTGCGCGCGCGCGTGCGCGCGTGTGTGTGTGTGTGTGTGTGCGTATGTGTGTTTACGATGGTTCTCTTCTGGTATCCTTATATTATGTATTAGTGGTATACTGTTATTGATGAATATCGGTATCATGGGAGTACATTCATGCTATCGCAAACATTATTACGATATCATTTTGAGATATTATCTGGCCCACTTACAAATGGAGATATCATGCATATAAACTGCTATCAGAGCGCATTCATAGTTGTCGCCAAAGAAGTAACATCTGAGACGACGTGATAATAGGGACTGGATGGAAACCCCGAAACATGCATTATTCAGGCTACTTCAACCGGTGAAGTGCCATTTGGAGCCACCATGGAATATTTACTTCAGTCCGACACTTCGAGAATCGTCTTGTAAAGCTTTCTTGGCGTCTGATGCGAGTTTGGTCGGTATTCTTGCAACGTTCGAAAATTATCCCTATCTGTGACGACAGACCAATCATCCAACCTTACCATCAACTCCAACCAATTCTAGAATGTCATTTATCCGACTGGACACAAACCTGTCTATTACCCGGCAGTGACAAGTACCCAAACACCACACTGCATGTAATTTCAACAAATTACTATTTCTCAACTGATTGATAATTTTCCCGGATGCACGTGTAGGAAAATAATCCTTTCTCCTGGTGAGCTCCGACGAAGACGTCAATTATGGTCATCAATATAGCATATGCTAGTTATGAGGGGGGATGTCGCGGGGGATGTCGCGGGCTGCACGTATAATGTGATGTTTGAGACCAGCTCATTTCGCTTGGAATTGTGGGTCTTATTGAAAGGGGTTCGACTTCCGGCCTATCACATCATCAAACACTCAATTATGAGAGAAGATTCCCAACATTCGCTACAAAAGTCAAAATTGGAGGTTTCACCGCGGAATCAGATATGGCTAATTTGAAGAAGTCGAGGATATGAGATGAAATTAGCTTAGCAAACAAATTGAAAATAGTGAGTGGAGAGTTTGGATAAGATTAATTCTTCGCTGCGGGCCTCGGGCAGAGCTTGACTTCCTGCAGTTGTTCAGCTAATTTTTCATATTAAATCTTGACTACTGCACGATAACGGCCATGTCAGAGAAAGGCAGTCTTGTCCCTTTAAAGTGGCAGGTAGCACGTGAAGCCACCCTCCATCCAACCCATCGCGTGCAACTTCAACCAGAGACAAACTTATCAAATGTTCTGTCAATTTTCGCGGGTAATACCCTCAGTTTACGACCAGATTGTGTTTCGTGATGCCATTGCCGAGAAATTACGGTATTGCCCGGTTTTAATCTGAGGTTATGTCAGAATCACGGTAGTGTGACTGCTAATTACCGGACAATTCCGAGCCGGACTACCATCGCCAAGAAAACAGTATCCAGACACGCGAGACATCCCGGGGCGACTGATAAAATCACAGAAACAATCGACGGACAATATTTGCAAGTTTATTGCTGATAAATTAAGTTCCCTTAATTTTCTGTGGCCACTTTAGAAGCCGTGATTTCTGAGAGGAACCTCGGGCGCAGAGTTGTGTTTAATGTAGCAGAACTTGAACCAGATCCTTTGTGTCTAAAGTGAACGCCATGGAAATCGCTTAAATCAAAGGTCATTCGGCCGCCAGGAACGTGTGATGGTTGCGTCAGTATATCACCTTTCCGATTCCCTGACTGTCTGGAATGTTGATAACTACAACCCTACATGTGTGTAATTGTTTCGCTGATACAAGTTCAAGCGATCGACTCACGCATGCAATGATTTCTATTTATCTATACGAAAGCAATGAGGTCTTCTGTATCCCAAACTGCTGATAACAAATTAATCAGATAGTTAATGCTCAGTTAATGGTAAGATGACTTAATTAAACTACTGGTCGTTCACAATATCATATTTCAAACAATAACGTATAACTGTGGTAATATGCTTGTCAGTATAGTGTGGTGCCCGAAATAAGTCTGAGCCTATATACAAAACAAAATGCGGGCATTCGGTATTCTCACCGAAATATTCTCTTACTTATTTTGACATATGCAAATGGTTAGTGAGCATTTTCTCTTATTTCTACAGTATTTATTCTAAAGTCTAACTTTTCTTAGATTAGAATTTGAACCCTCTGTCAACACGCATTGTGTATATTGCAGTGGTGTTTAGGTGCAGTGGGGCTTACTAACAATATGTTAGTGTTTAGGTAGTGTGACTCCGAGCACCCTGTACTCCCTCAACCCTTACCGTGTATTAAATACAATCTGGTGCCAGGTCCACCGGCAGCGACACCTAGCGGCCAGTCTCCGTGGACACATTCCCCCTGGGGACATTCGCCAACAAAATGTGTACTTCTTTAAACATTGGTCTACCGTATTAATACTATTTTATCGTATCTATTTTACATATAGTTCTTCCAATATAATATAGTCGCCTGTAGTAAATAAACTAAATATACATAACATGTGGAAGTTTACTAAATTTAACACAAAATGCTTTATCGACAGAACAGTTCAAAGTGGTACCAATAGTTCTTTTATTAATTTGAAATAAATTCATATATAAGATAGTACACTTTCAATGTTATTTTATCTCCCTATATAATATATTAGTACGCACTTGTAATAAATGCTAAAGTAGTCTTACAGTATACACTCCATTGGATTAGAGCTCCAAATATTATGTTTATATAATTATTTTTTTTATGTGACAAATAAAATATATATGTGCAAAATGCCAAAATCAATACATGTCGCTATGCCCTAATGTTATTTCCTTTGTATATGTCAGATACCCGTAGAAATACATGTAGCGTATAATATTCGTATTTTCTCTGCCGTTCATCGATATGATATCTATATTCATATGGTTGTATAATAATGTGAATACAGTATTTTGTGGGGGAGAATACATTGTCAACAATGTCAACGCATTAACAAATGTTTGCGAAAAACTATTTAGTATGTTGTCCATATTTTCCTATGAATCAGACATGGAGGTCACTTGGTAAAATACTCATCCTTTGATATCTTAAGCCTTCCGATCGGATTTAATCCTTTGTTTTCTTCAATTATGTACGGAGTTTTTTGTTCCGTTTCTGTCAGTCTCAAGAGTCAAGCTGTTCTTTAAGCAATCCCTCTTTTATGTCAGTTTAATTAAATCGGAAAACTCGCTCCAAATCCCCCAATTTGTGCTTCTTCCCGAACAGAGGGACGACAATGGCGGGCTCGGACAGTAAATATGCGACTGGCGTCACAGCAGTTCTTCTGCGTAATGATCAGCCTTTGCTCGCTCATTATCATCTCAGTTGCACACTCAATGCAGCAGCAATCTTTGGTATTTTTTTCTCATGGCGAGTTAATTTGATGTAAATTTGTCCAGCGATTAGCTAGCTGAGCCGTTTAATTTCCCCTACTGTAAAGCAACGCTCGATCGGGAGCGACCTTTCCGTTCCGCTATACCAGGAAATTAAGGAATAGTGCTATAGGATTAATTCTTTTACATTCGTAATTAAAAGCAAATTGTTGAGGCGATGTATTGTCCTATCCTTGTGATGGCCGATACTTCATCGCAACTTAATCGTGATCAGTCATCGAATACAAAGAAAACGGTTCCGAGCTCGGATTTGCTTGAATCAAACAAGTTTTCACTGCGCTCGGTCTGTGAGAAGCTCGGCTGATGAAGCTCTGATTAATCTAGCACCTATTTCTCTCATATCCGCCCGCCAATCTCCTCATTGTCATAGTAATATCCTTTCTGAACTGTTTTGTCGTTAATGTCTGAATATAACGACGTAAACGTCAATTTCTAAACGACATACGCAAACATGGAAGGCCACGAAGCCTTAACGATGCATCGCTATAAATTTGCGAAAGAATATCGGTATTTAAAAGAATTGAATATGGACTGTAAAATCAAATTGTTTGGTAGAATCACTAACTGATTTCCATATTCAAATACAAATTATTCTATAATGTATTGAATGTTGGGATTTGACAAATCGGCCACGATAATTAAATTCTGATAAAAAGAATAAATATTACGTTAAATGCAAAGGAGATTTATTATTTTAATTATTCAAATTCAGCGACAATACACATAATGTATGAAAGGACATTTTATTTTGTGTTGATATTTATTATGTCAATCATGCACCAGTTCCTACATATATCTGTTAAATTTAGAAGGTGATGGCAGTTTATTTGTATACACTTGTATCACATCAAAATATCATGTGGAAATTTACTAAACAAAGGCTCAAATGCATAGTAATAATATTGTGAAGGCTTGAAACCATGAATCTTTGAGCACGGGTAGCAGATGGTAGCTGTCATGGGTAGCCAAAGCGTGGCGGCACCTCACACAAACCGCCGCTTAAACAGAGGGGTACATCCATGAAATTAGCGGAATGGTTATTGTAGAAATTACCGGGTTATTAAGTCGCTACATGATATCTTTCCTGGGATCACATGGCGGGTTTCTGCTCCTCGGTACCCTCTAATACTTCAATATGTTATCCCCACCCCCCAACCTCACCCTCTACAACAGCCCCCACCCGACAGCCATAGCGACACCTGTCGTACATCCAGCTCCATCCCGACCCCATGGGCCGTCTTCTGTCCCTATTATTTTCCGAGTAATTATTTCATCCTACGGTCATTTCTAACAGGAGCATCATCTGGCTCTACTCACGAGGCTTCTTCATCAATGAAGTGGTCTGGACCCCTAGCGCACGCACGCGCTTTCTATAGCACATGCGTGCACATGCATTCGTATACAAGCTACCAAACATTTCCATTGTCAGTGGTTTTGTAAATGATGTCTTGCATGTATAGAATCAGTTCCGTTTAAATTAAGTTACATAATTAATATGCGAGTAAAGCTGAATTTGATTTAACTATCGCTCAAGACAGTTTCGAGATTGATCGTGGCCCCTAGAGACCGCAAACGCTATCGGTGTTTTTATCATGCAGTGAAGTATCATTTTAGACGTGTAAAACAACGTGAGAAGGTAGCAGTTCACTGCGATTGTTGATGTATACTGCAGGTGTGATAAATAAAACGAAAGCACTGCCTAGTGTATGGGTAAAACTATATTGTTATATGAGCTATAATGTCGCTGAGATATACCACCTGTCAACAGAAATCGGCAAAGAACAATCTATGAAATCTATTCCTAAAAGCGATATTAAGATTGTTTTAACCATTTATTTTCCCAGAAACCCAATACGATCTGCCGTCTGTTAATGTATCAGGCAATCTATCGTTTGCATTTACCTTGTATGGGCCGAGTCTTTTAGCAGCGTCGCCGTCAATGTCAATATGTCTTGCATATTTGGAGAGTAGTTGAGTGTGCCATTATTAATATTAATATTATATTTTGAAATTAAAATCCCGTGTGAAAACCATCACGAGTACATTCACTATACAATGCATGCAGGTTTTTAAAACAAGTAGATACGATATTTTCTAAATGGACCGTGTAGTCTTCCTCTCAAGATAGCATCGATTTAGAAAACGTATAATATGTCACAAATAATAGATCGGTATTTTGAAAACCTGCTCAGGAGCGTATCAACCGATTTCTCTTACAACCTTCGAGTAGCGCAGCGCTGAAACTTATCGACAAGTTGTCTTCTATCACGTCCGCCAGTGTCAAGTTGTTTTCTCCCAGGTCCGCGCGTTTAGTCCCGTTGTCTGCCAGCCGTCGTAGGTATGTCTCACCTGTCACTGTGGACATCAAAGAGTCCTGTCAGCCCAATGGCCACGTGTATACGCTATGTACTACAATGGCCACGTGTATACGCTATGTACTACAATGAAGACTGCTCCGCGACTTTTACTTCTATGAGGGTGTTTAAGTCTCTTTGTTTACTATAGATTTTTCTAAATCTGGATGCATCGATTCCATGTCAATTTCTCACGGGTAAATAAACTTTAGGACCCAATTGATCTGTGGGAGACGATCGTGTATAGCTGTACAACAATAGTACGTCAAGTAGCAACGTTTGGTTTGGTTTGATAGGATAGTAAATGGCTGTAAATCTCACGCTTCATGATATCATTATTTTGGTTCTTAGTCATTCTTACTTTTTTTTAAATATCAATTTTTGAAGCTATCTCCACATAATACCTAACTCGCGATTTATATGACTGGCATAATGCTTTAAAATTAATTTGTTCTATTTAATACATTTATTATGTAAACACAATTTTCATTAAAGCATTCACCGTTACTATTCATTATCCATTAACAGCGTTTGACTTGGAATGATGCATGTAATGTTCACTATGTTTACGACACATCAATGCATTCGCTTTACGTTAAGATGTAATAGATGAGCATTGAGTTATGCAATGAGATACCACATGTTCCACCTGGATGTATGGATTACATCCCGCTGGCCATTGGTACCAAGATATAAACACACCCCCACCCCCACCCCCACCCCCACCCTCAACTGTATTGAGTCCTGCAGGCGTAAATTTATATATGTTGTTGCCAAATCCAATACATGAATATAGGTCTACGTAATCTCGTAAGAAGTTAAGAACAAAATGTTTGATTGATAACCCATGTTAACATGGCCAGACGCTATCTTATATGTGACCACAGCCTCTCTTTCATGTGTTTCAGAACGGAAACGGCCTGCAGCGCCCCCTTCAGGGAGTGCCAATGGTGGCGTCGAGCCCGGTCCGCCACGAAGGGCCCGGCATCCAGGCTAGCCCGGTGGAGGTCCAGAGTTACCAGACCCCGTGGAAGGCTCTCAGCGAGTTTGCCATGCAAGGAGAGATCGACCACCACCACCCTCCCTTCCAGCAGTTGGTGAGCAGTTTCTTGGCGCCTCCTGAGGAGGATGATACGGTGGTATATCTCGAGGAACAGGGCTAGTCACGTGGTTGCTTCTAGCCAATCAGATGCTCCCATCTCTTACTAACGGTAATCTCTCCACCACTGCTGCTGCTCTGAACCACTTCGTCTTTCTCGTGTCGTTGCAGCGTTGTTACCACACACCACACACCCCACTAGCGTAATCCACTTCCCAGAGCACTAAATGTTGATACGTATTATATTCATTTCGCACGCTTAAAATTGTATTTTGCTATTAATGCTCTTCATAGAATGTCCACACAATATTTGGCTTATTTCAAAACAATAACCTGAAATACTTTAATGATGTTTGCGGTCCAGCACAAAAATATCTCGCCCCCTTTGAAGGTCTTTTAATAATTTGAAGGATTTGAAACGAAATTGAGTAATCCTTGGAACTCTCTAATCATCCATTACGACACAGGACAGATCATGTGGTTATCGCCCCTTGACGTGTCAGTTGATGGCTTGCACATAGGGCATAGAAGCAGAGAGGAGAGACTTTGGTGGAATGAATGATGACGTATCTCTAAACTGTAGACACCCGGGCCATCACTGATGTTCCACCGAGATCGCTGCTTATTCAATGATGAATGTTATGCAGATATAACTGATTGAACTTTGCATTGAAATAAAGCACATGTAACCAAAGTCTTTCAGCTCTCTAGTGTCTAGGGTCGGATTCGAACCCCCCTCTGTTCTCACCCCCCAATCTTTGGTTGCCCTGTGTCCTCAGATAGCCATATCATCCGCCTTCGTTTTCAACCTCGTTCTCAGGCTACGTCACTTCCGCTGTGCTAAAGAATATATAGCTGTGCACAGACGACGACCTAATCGGTTTTCTATGCAAAAGGAATTTGTGAAATAAAATATATCCATCTTGGGGTTGAAGGGAGAAAATTATGACAGTAGCTATATATATTGCAAATTATAAGATGAGGCCCAGAGAAACATTTTGTGTACGATTTCATGCTCAAGCTCAAATTGTTTATGGGAATTTGTGAACAACACCTTGAGTTCAGCATGAAATCGTACTCAGAAAAGTTTCGTAATATTGGGGCCAGGTTCCTGCAGTGAAACCTATTCAAAAGTAAATCTGTTCTGATTGATATAACCAATAGGAAACTAGAAGGTGCAGGTTGAATTACGGATTTACGTAGCCTGGGAACGAAGGATCTTTTTGTTTTAGCAGTGTTTTCTTTTGAATTAATGTTATTAGTATGTACAGTGTAAATGTTTTCAATTCATTTGAGTAATATCTTCCACTATTGACAAACTAATTTGTTCTTTATGATAATTCATAATTTCAGCAGCAAGATAAACTATCTCTTGATTCATTCAATGGCTGCTATCATTTCTGAATCATTATAATAATATGAATGGCATCATGGAAAGCTGTATCCTACAGCGAGACGCCTACATTAACATGTAGTATCACCTCATACATTATATACCGTTATAACGGTATATTTGTGTTTAAAGCAGTCAGTCTTGATGATGCTACATTGAGCTTGATCTGTGTTTTCAATGTCAGATTGTTGCTTTGCAGATGTCGACATTCGACACGATGGAGCCCCATTGCGGGGGGATGTCCCCTCACAGCGACCCCCTCATGCACGTCTCCTACCTCCACCACGACGACATGCCCAACTCCGTCAGCTCAGACTTTCCACGAACGCCGTCAGAGCTGTCCAGTCCGCTCAGCCAGTGATGGTACCAGGATAGTGGGGTTGGGATTTGAACCCCAACTGCTACTCAATCAATCAACCGCGTACCTCACTGCCGCTCATAATCTGGACAGCAAGGACAAGAGACTTAGCGTATCCACCTCGATACGCACAAGAATACAATCCGGGATTTGCTAATCGGTTGGTGTGAACTGGGCTAGAGTCTGCTGACCATGACGGATCAGTGTAAACCGGGCTCACGATCCAAAAAAATACCGCGTCAAGGCCTAGGACACCTCAATGGTTTGGGCCACGTACAATGGCGGAGTATCTGAGAGTGTGTTAGCATACCACATAGGAATATTGTTATCAGCCGGGTTCGATATCCGAACCAAGAATGTTGTGTTGAACCGTTGTGCAAATTGTGGATATATAATAGGGGAAAAGTGAAGAAATGTTGAACATTGTAAATAGTCAGTGCTTTGTGTAATTTTCGTGCTGTGCTTCTAATTGTAATTTTGCACGGACTGAGCGAGTGGCTCCGAACTGCGCCCCACCCGCCCCTTATTGGGGGGTGGTGCCCCGACAACACATCTGTGCTTTGTTTACACCACAGAGTAGCTATGTGATCGTGTCTTCTATATGTCGTGCTGCTGTCAAATTCTCTCATCAGCGCGTGCAGAGCGTGCAATCAAAATGGCGTCCTCTAGTGTATTTCACTCAGTCATCCCTATTTCTTGAAAAATAATTTAAATTATGCAATAAAATGTCTAAAATTGTGATTATCTTTCTTTTTGGTTTACTAAATGTATGACATATTATTTTATGCATACACATTGTACCATGTACTTACTCACTCGACTCACACGATGAAACCAAGGAAATCAGCAGAAATATATCATTCTACTCAGTCCAAGATTCCCATTATCATGACATCAATTTCTGAATGGATAAGTTTGGTTCTTTAGCCTTGTAATTAGCACTATGACAGTATTGGATGATCATCAATGCGTTACTGTCACATAACGTTGGCCTACTTCGGGCGGTTACGCTAGTTTAATCCGGAAGTGTCATTGCGCATGTCTAGGTGTTGCTATAGACAAGCTTTCGTGCTTCGTGGGCAGTCCTATATATAGCACGTTCGTGACGTCACTCTAGCATTGCTTTCGCGACTTCGCTCGAACTCTAGCATTGCTCTAAATCCTCGAGAAACCGCCCGAAGTAGGCCATAGTCATCTTCAACCTACAACAGTTCAAGGCTATCTACATTGCTAGATCCGTTAGTAGCCTATAAGTGTCTCACGACATCAATACCATAGTTTTTGTTATTTGGAATTGCGAAAACAATTGCGTTCTGTTTCATGAGAGGTATATTATGATTTTCTCATAGACTTATACATGGATTGAATATGTTCGTGGTTGTGCATCAGTACCATATATTCTAGATTTACATTGCGCAGTAAAATTTTAAGATCAAAACGCTACAATGAGTTTTAAGTTCAGAATATAACCTGAATAAGTCTTAATTTGAAAAATCGACATATAGCAATTCTCTTAAAGAGGATTTAGAAAAGTTTCACATAACGAAATCTTAATGATACGGTGCCTAATTGTTTTCTTTCTTCTATTTATATTTACTATATAATGAAACATACATGAGATAATTTACATTTAGCAAATTAGTATTTAAAACATTCGATATGGTGATGAAAGTATACTACAGAAGATGGAAAGGTTGTAAACTATGTGTGTAAATAGGTCGATACAGTAGTGGCAGCCACAGACACAACGACGTGCAGATCGACCAGGAGAGTGGCAATCATATAACTATCTGCACTGTATATTGGCTACATGTTGACACACATTGACTCCTAGTGTGCGTTGATATGTCGACACATGAAGTGAAATCAATCCCAAATCAATCCTCTTGGTGTGTATTTGAAGCCAGGTTACTGCAGCCAACAGTCTGCCAGCAGACAAGGATTGCCAGGAAAGTCTGGCAGCATTGTCTCTTCGAATAAAACATCATCGATTTCCACATCAAAAACGAAATGTTGTTTAAAGTACAATAAGCTTAATATTACAAAAGCATTGATTTGGAATCCAGAACGAAAAATCTCGGCAAAATATTGATTTATTATTTATAATTCTGTCCAACAAAACGTACACGTAGATTCCCTCCACCCATGGGTTAAGGCCCCGGGGGTAACGTTAACCAGCCAGGGAAAGCCCGTGGTCCACTGAGTTAAACAGAACAGACAGCCGAGCTCAGTTATACAATGTATTTAGATATTGCACAACGTCTTCAGATATTGTATAATGTATTCCACCATTCATCTGTCGTAACGTCTTTCTTCAGCGTATTGGAATTCCTCATTCCTCAACTGTTTCTGCGCTAAAGGAGATTTTCTTCAAACAATATCAGGCATTAGTCTTTCCTATTCATATTAAATACAAATCTTTCTGATAGGAAAAGACAGTTTCACATACATGTACGTACATTAGTAAATATTCTTTTTAAATCATGTAAATTTACATACTATAAATGGAAGAAATTATTTTCAATATTTTGGAATTAGTACAGGAGATATAAAGTCTAGGAAAATATCATGTCTGTAATTCTATTTCCGTGAAGAAGTGTGAATTAAGAGAGGAATGGAGGAAATAAGTCCTAATCAATAATACCAATAGCAGATGTTTAAACTAGATTCTTTATTTGTGGATGTGTGTGACTGAATTATCTTAATGCATTATGGCTTGTTATTTTTTAATCTATATTGTTAACAGTTGTCAATCGCATATAAATATTCAAGAATAATACTGACATATGTCATTTATAACTGAAAACATCGTGGATTGATTTGCGTGAGATTTATTTTAAAATTATTTTCGATCGTTTTTACTTAAATCCAACATTTAAACAACTAGCCTACAGCATTAGCCTATATAGATTTTTATAAAATACATAATGTTTTTAAAATGAGCCATTATCTCACTGATTTCAGTGATACTAGAGAGAAATACTGCAAACATAATGGAGGGTCGTCGCAGCTAATGTAAATCACCTACAGCTTATCTAGCATACTTAGTGAAACCCTATTTGCCAGTTAGCCACTAATGTTTAAACAATATATTTCGTATTTCACGCACTATTTATTTGAGTTAGGAAAACTATAAATTAAGCATGTATGAATATTTCTAAACGTAAATGCGTTCCAGAGACGGATATAGCCTGTGATGTACTATTGGCTAGATGATATCGTTTGAAGCTTTTTTTACGTGCAAACGAGTTTTCGTTTACCTAAAAGTATACCTATATAATATTACTTAACGAATACAAAGTATATATTAGATGTATTTAACAAACACATATAAATTAATAGTATTCATAATACAATTGTATCCGTCCACTCAATTACCATTTAATTATAGTCATGACATTTAAATCTCCTCATGTTTAATTTATTAATATCAAAGTGTATTAATTATAAAATATAAATATTTTCGGTAGGTTCAACTGGCAGTCTAAACATTGTATACGATCAGAGGGGATACGTGTGGCTCCTCCTTCAATGTGGTCACGTGGTTTCCAGAGACGTATTGATTCCTACCAATACGTGGAATGTGCTGGAGACAGCTCTACCATGATCTACACGCTGACAGGAATTGCGCTGGCATTGGACTACGAACAGAGGAAATTCCTAGCAAGCTTTCAGATATATCTAGTAAAACAATATAAGCATGTACATATCTATATCCGAGCACACTCTATCATCTACATCTACATCTACATCTGACATACAAGCATTCCCAATATTCAGCGGAAAATATAAAGATGTTTATAATAGGAAATCAGAACGAACAAACGCCTTGTTCAGTTACTAGGATTTTGACTGACTGACTGACTGCATGTATGGATCGAAACACAATGAACATTTTCTCGATCACATAATAAAGTAACCTGTTTTAGTGTAGTTATGTGACCAGTCATGTGACCCACTCTTTTAATTCTGATATATACTATAGTAATATATGTCCCTTCGTATTAGGTGGCATGTACTTTGGGAGTGCATCTGAGGGTTTGGTATATTTTATTTATTTCACTTCGTGTTTCACATGACTAGTCACTATGATGGAAGTTTGACAAACTTGTATTACTATTGTTATTATCATGATATTCTTTGTATAAGTTACACACATTTCATCAATACAGTATACATGTACATAATCACTAGGTATATTTGCTCGTATTTCTTTCATAGTTTTATAAAGTCTTTCTTGGAAAAGATTTCGAGTTATCTTAACTTTTAACAACCACAATATTTATACAACATTTTACAAATAATTGTTCGGTTCTATGAATGTTCAACAACAGCTAAAAAAATATGATTAATAGAAATATGTACACAATTGCAAACATTGTCTGAATTACCAGTTCGCCGTCTTGTGTCATATTGACTTCCATAAACAGAACAAAACGCTTCTCTACGTGAAGCTGATATGTAATTAAGACGACACTTCGTTCATAATTAAAACATGCGCGTGAAGAGGAATGTCAACCATTCCGGCTATCCCGCGCACGTCGAGTTGCTCGGTTACATATGTGAAAGTGTAACATACAACTCTATCACGAGGGCTTGTGTATGCTGGAAAGAAACAGAACTGTCAACTCATCTTGGTCACAGAAAAGAAGAATTCGTGTACATGTAGTATAGTGAATGTAGGTGAAAATACAGGATCTATCTCTAACAAGTTGAGTAATGAGGATGATTACTGTTGATAAATAATATCTTACAAACATATACAACAGAAGTTTGTTTCGTTACTTGTAACCTCTTATTTGTAACAAAAATATAGTATTTCACAAATAATAATGGGAGTTTGTTTCATGACTTGTTTGTAAGTGTTGATCTACATGTACTAGTATATATATTTTTCTAGTTCTCATTTGAAACGACAACTCTATAATTTCACAAGATTCTTGTAGACATAATACTGCTGATAATATCCTGAACACGAGTCTAAATATACCGCCATAATTCAGCCTATTATTAGCACCACGTTAATTATAGCTATAGTTTTAGTTCCGCTACTGCTTACGTTTAGTTCGTATACTCACTTTAAAGGTGTCTCTTAGGGGTCTTTTAGTCATTGCTTTATTGCTTTTTGGCATCTTCGAACTCGTTAGGAAGCAATTAAAATCTTGCTTCTGTTGTAAATATATAATGGTAAGGATAGTGTTCGGTGTCTGTGTCTGTGATCATAAATACTTGTAGTAAAGACTAACGTCAATAATACTCTACGGAATACAGAATAGTTTCATTTTCACACAAAAACATTTATTACGTGTAAATATATCCGTGGCTGGTAACAATAGTGCGAGTTAATATTTCCTCATTTCAGACTGTTATCCAGAAACTAAATACATGGTCATGTATATTAATTTTCATCTCATTATACTTTCATGTGTTTTGGTTAATATTTTACTTCAATTAGGTTAGAAACGTTACCTGATGTTTCTGAAAGTAGTTTTCACTGTCGTGGCTGTAAGATGGAGTTTATGATAAATTCGTTTTGCAAAAATGGCATTTGTTCTGTCAAGAGGTTTCTATTTTCTAATGTGTCCTTCACAGAAAAACATATATGTATATTTTCGGATAATTAGCTAAATTTGAATCAAAGTGACAAGATGGATATTTCGTGGACATTTAGTTCATTAGGAGATGATGACAAATGAACACATAATGCTTGTCTTGTAAAAATATTATTAATAAATGATAGACAGTAATGTATATATTGTGATATTATTATTAATATATATATACAATAATCTAATAATCTCAATAATTTTGCAAATATGTCACAGTGTCGATAGCTTTCTGTCAGCAAAGTTAGAATGCGTAAAGTTAAAGCTAGGTGCATTCTATACCAATATTGATCCACTATCCGTGAACACAAATTCAATGTAATATCGACCATGGTTTATGATCTTTACCAGAGCGAGACATATATATTAATCTGAATATATTAAACATGACTATTTATATAACATCAACATGGGTATATACGTACTGTTGCTATTATCTTCGCTAAACCATGTTATCAAACGCCGGGAGAAGCATACTACTGCCAGGTTCCGGGTGACGAATAGTTACGGTGAAGACGTTATCCTAGGGCTGTGTAATCCATAACAAACAAAAAAACACGTTAGCAAAGAAAGGTATTACTTCATTCATATAATTCAAGCTGAAACTCTGTAACAGAACGCAGTAAGTCGGCACGGCAGCATACCATAGCAGCAATGTATGCAATTATAGATATGTAGCAATGTGCTGTTGGCTGTGTATAACAGTTATATGGTATGACAGGGTGTTGTGTGTTCAAAAACTCGGGTTACCAATAGAACACACGCGAACTACGGCAATGTTGCAAGACAGAAATACCTCAAGCAAATAATATAGGCTTGGTTGTATAGGAAGTCTTCGTTTGAAAACGTCGTGACGAGCGCGCCTTGTCCGATATACTGAAGCCATATAGTTCACCACAATCTGTGATACAATAATATGATTCCTGAATATTAACAAGAATTGTATGCGTATGAATATATCTATCAGTAGATGTATACATCTGTTTTTCAAGCTTTGGTTAGAGTAAAGTACATCAATACTTTATGGAAGATGAATTAAACAGATACATTGTTTAAATATTTGAAGACTCAATCGTCAATTAAATTAACAACAGACCAAGATCAAAATTATCCCTGTAAATATATTCCTGCCATCCACTTTCATTCTGCAAAAAAAAATAACATATTGTATATAAACACATACTTTTCATAATAGTGTCCAAAAAAAAATAGTGATTTATGATAGGGATATAGAACTGATCATCTGATGAGCCCTAATAAAAGAATGAAAGCCAAGGTCCTTTTCATCTATACAACAGGCATCGTTATTTCTTTATATATTTACTTATCTACTTGTATTTGCTAATATCTACTTGTATTTTCTAATGATCTACTTGTATTTGTTAATTATTTATACAAGATCAAAACAATATATTATTAAAATACATTTTGTTTTCAAATTTATTTTACACTAATATAAATCAATCAATGTCATATTAAAATGTCAGTGCAATTATATCCTAATTATACTCTGATTGATGGCGCGATATTTGTTGTTGATGTATCAAATACGTGAATGTGTACGACGAATAATTATACTTTGACACTTTTTTGTAAATTATTGTCAATTAATATTTACGTATAATAATTCACGTAGTGCAAGCAGCAGCTATTAGGATAATTTTCAATACTTATAACATTTAATATAAATGAGTGTTCTGTATAACAATTCTATGAGGATCGGAAATTGTGCCAAACTCAAGTTTCCATATCGTCTAATGTCCATCGGACGTTGGCCCATTACCATCATCGTTAAAGTCGCCATGTAACACAGGGGATGATAGACTTTAACTGTGGACAGCCCGTTGTTCGTACTAGCTAGCGACCTACTCCATTGCTACAAAACAACATGCGACCTCGGCAGCAGGAAGGTTGAGGCAGCATCTGGTAGGGCAGTCAGTTAACACCGGCAACACCGGTGACCACCTACATCTGCAGACACGGCCCCTACAACGAAAATTGCGAAATCCTGGGGGAAAATGACCGGTCGGTGTCGTTTTGTTTCCACTTTAACCATTGCTCCAATCTTCCGGAAAATAGCAAATGAAAACCGTGACAGCGCGCTGCGGACTGTTGTGTTGCTACCTGTCTGGCTGGACCTAGCCCGAAGCAGTCCCGGCTACCTATGCCTGCATCCACCTGGTGTTTGAATCCCGGTTCGGTTCAGGTGATCCAGGTCAATATTTTGTATCAACACTATCCTGCCATAGTAGGTTGTTGGTACAGGGAATATTCAGGCATTTTCCGGTCGTTATGCAAGTGGTCAGTTTGGCGTTAGAAGACGATGAATACCCGGATCAGGTGGTAAGCTTTAGTTAAAACACAGGTGGAAGCCATGCCGATGAACTTCAGCTCAGAAGGTGGACTAGTACAGCGAAATACACCGTTATATAATAAGGTATATGTCATAAGAATTAGTGTATGGTGTAGAATAAAATATTGACATGACACAATTTATTGCTTTGGCACCTTAGATGTTGTTCCTTGCGTGTGATACAGATATACGATGTATGTCTGATTCTAAGGAAAGGTCATATTGTACATAAAAACGACTCTATAAATACATGTATGGGGAAATATTTCATTGGTTGATAATGCCTACTATGTAATATCAAACAAGCAAATATTTTATTATATGTCTATGTTGTTCTGTTGATTGTCTTTCTGTCTACAGTGGCCGAATCCTGTGTATGATATAATGACAAATATATTTACTGTTGATTTGAATTTATTTACAATTAGTATTTTAAATACGTAGCTTAATGTTTAACAGCACGGAAATAGTATTGACATAGGTCTTCGCAATCTACATATTAGAAATAAGTACAGTTTTAGTTACATTAATTATTATCAAGGCAATAAATCGGTTCACAAAATATAAAATGTTAATACGTATTTCCTATGCGATTCTTAAAGTAATTTACTTTCCTACGTATGAAAATAAATAATTTAGTCAAGAGTTGTGAGTATTTCTAATGTACACACATTCTACCACGTATTGGTATTCTCAGTCAGTGACATTAACATGGTTTTGGTCTATTTAATACTGTTCTAAACAAATCAACAATGAGTACGATCCTTTGAAGATAAATAGCACGTTTACATTATCTTCCAAATGGATTTGCATTTGGGGAATTTTAAGTAAGCGAAGCCAAATAAACTTTACACCGCACTCTATGGGAAACTCAAGTCTTGCTTCCCATCTGAGCTCGAGTCAATAAACATGTTAGGTAGAACACTCTTGCTTGAGTTGTAAATGGAGAGCACGATACTATATACAGCTCCCGTGTGTCCCGTACCCAGACGTCCTACAGCGGACAGTGGTTCCCACCAGCCCTGACCCCTCCGTCGGACAGCGTGGGACCAGCCTCACCCCCTCCCCGGGATGGATTACTCGCCATATCACCCCCCATCAGACAAATCACGCAGATTACCGCGAAGTTCCGTTGTGGTTGGTTGAAACCCTTCTATTCAATTATCCAACATAAATCTTCCAATCTCCTGTCGATTAAGACCGCCAGCTATCGCTATGACAAGTAGTCGAAGGCAACTCTTATCGTCAAGAGTTCGCGCTGAAATGTGAAAGCAAATTCGTTCAATTTGGTGCTTGAAGACGGCTATCTATCTGTAATTGGCCGTGCTAATCGTGTAAATGATTTCACGAAACAAATTAATGTCACGGTGGCGTGGAATGCCCCCCAAACTTGCGACAACGACAGATGTCATTGAAACGCCCAAATGACAAATGTTTGTACAGAAATTTGGTTTAGAAATCAAGTTATAATATTATTGTTAAGTGCTATCATGGAATACAAAATCATTTGGCTGTAGAACTTTCACTTTCTGTGTCGCTTCCTACTGGAACTCTCTTCCGCTTGAACTCAGACTTCACTTCCTATATTTAAAGCTCAATTAAAAACGGTTGTTTTCTGTCGATATTTCTAAGCTTTGTTTCGTAGTAGTAGTAGTAGTCGTCGTCGTAGTAGTAGTAGTAGTACTAATGCTTCTCGGACATGCCATAGTGTAGCAATATATTTGTAGGTATTACTTGGGCTATAAAATTGTGCACGCTTTCTATGAACGTATCCTTGTTCATCCCATTCCCCAAACGCATTTCAGCAGTTAGTCAGATGTTTGCGCTATATTAGTTTGTATGTATATGTAGATATACAGGAAGAAGCGTTTAATGAACCATTAACTTTATTTGGGAATTACATGAACATTGCGCTTTCGAAATTTCGTGGATAAGAGTATTTATGGCGTAAGTAAAATTTAAAACGTAATATTTAATATACATTTGATTTACATGTAAATCCCATTTTTGTCTGCCAAAACCAAAAAGCTATATTCTTTATAAGTGATTAGTTTTATCGAAATGGAACCTCACACTAATTACAAAGTACGTTAAGACAGCCTCAT
>JAUTBV010091853.1:0-18136 GCA_032361325.1 Lepetodrilus fucensis | reverse complement strand
ATTTTAAATTGTCTTTTCAACAATTACTGTGCCATCCGCCATATATAAACCATGTTATTTTATTTTTAGGAATTTTAAAGCATTTTTTGAGAGAATGAATTTCCGATGACCATATGGTTGTATCACTGGCACTTGAATATACATGATTACTATCAAACATACACACTCTGACAACACAGTCTATACTGTATCTATAGTTAGTGTTATCAGAGGCATAAAATATAGCAAAATAAATCAATCTACTGATTTCCTGCTTTTGATTTGTACCGTCCCGCAAAAGAATCATTTTATCTTGTTTATTTGGTTTTACACATATTTTTCGTATTTTTTATATATCCACACATGAAAGTTTAAAATATAAATATTTTTATTTAAAATATAGGTACTAGTAGTTCCCTTTTGAAGAGTTATAGGTGCTAAATATGACCGAAAAAGGCAGGAAATCATGTATTTAGCAGTCTCTGTTACCCCTCATATGATATGATATTCAAATCAAGTGTCTGGGCTGTGGAATGTATGCACTGAAATTGACATTACTGATATTGGTTTCAGTTTGTTTCCAAAGTATTTAATTAATTATTTTGGTTCTTATCATTATTTTCTCCATTCATACTATCCTCTACACGACAGAAACACAACTACCACCAATTGTTGCAATATTTTACATTTACAAGCTATATATTTGCAAGTGAATGAGTGAGAGCGAATTATTGTTTTTATACCACTTGCAACAATAGTTCACTAATGTTTGGCGAAAACACATTGTTTAGATATTAAGTGCTTCTTTTATTATCTTTGTTGTTACATTGTCAAATATTCCTGTGCCAATGTTCATTATGCATATAAAATCATTGTGATAGAAGATGTTTTATACATGACATGTTTATGTATTCACTGGTAGATTCACAATTTAGATTACCATTAGATGAATGCTCCAATTAATAGTACAGTAGACCTCGCATATAACGTACTCATTGGGACCGACTATTTGTGTCCGTTATATGCAAAGTCTGTTCTACGCATATGCTGTAATTAGCGTTAGACGGGACCAGGACTTCAGATTCAGTCCGTTATAGGCGAGTGTCCTGTTTATCCGAGGCCGGTATATACTGTAGTATAAAATAATAATAATGCACATAGTCGACAACACATTCAGCTATTAGTATTATCGTAGCAGGAATTACAAATAAATGGACATGAATGGATATTTCAAGATAAAGTTTACTAATGACTGATTAGTAATGGGCCAAACACAAGTTTTCTCATTATTAATTTAACATTTTAGTGACAAACTGGGGGTAAAACATATAGTATAATAGCATTTACCACACAACTTCTGATTTAATAGCATTCATTGATAGAAACTTACTGTACCTTTAAAAACTTACTAGCCCAAATAGTGGTACACATAACAAATGTTTTTAAAAAAACCATGCATTTATGTTAGCCCTTGGAATATCTTTTGCACTGGGAGAAATTACCATGGCTAGCAGGCTAGTGTTAATTTATATCCATGTATTAGAACTACAGTTACAGTTGGATAACATGGATTGGATCATGTATATCAACTCTGTAAAGACTTTAAATAATGGCTACAGGGTCTTGAATGGGGTACAGTCTGTATTAGCAATATGAACATTGTACTACATGTAGTATGCAACAACATTATATTTTTACACCATGTTGTATATTTCTATAGTCTGTTCATCATATAACAGCATTTCCCAATTATGATCAAACAATTTTATTATTTATTATCTTTTTCTCTCTATTTATATGACTGTGTATCATATTTGATTCAAACTACTGTACATGTATATGTATATGTATTCTATATCATCTTTGTCCAATTACCATTGTACCTCAGAATTATTCCAAAGGCAGAAAATATGGTATACCAAATTATTCTTGTATTTCTATCATTGTTCTGGTGGTATTCATATAGATGTACATGCAATTATTGATGCATTTTAACAAGAAATTTACTTTCGAAATTTTATATGTTAATGATTTCTTACTTTTGGATGTCTTCCTTTCCCAGTCTGGACAATGATATAGTTTACAATAATATTGCGCATGTTGACATAATATTTCTTGTGTTTTAAATATCTGTTTATACCTCCTTTTCTATTTGTTTTAATTAGACAATACTTCAATGTTTTTAGTTGTAATTTTGGGCAATTTGTACCGGTTTGTAACTTGTTAAAATGAAATAAATTGTTCATAATGAATATTTGGAACATGTGCTTTGTGTTTTTTGTTCATTATTGTAACACTGGTATATTTACAGTGTTCTTGCAGTGGTCTGTTTATTTGTAGGAGAAAAATCCAGAACAACTGTAACAATTAATTACCAGTATACCATATTATATCAGCTGGTATATATCAAGTTGCAATTATCAACTGCATCTTTGTATTTGTACCAGACATGAATACCCATAATCCATGTCTGGTACAAATAAAAAGGTGCAGTTGATAATTGCAATTTGATATATACCAAATAAAGATTTGAATACACATGCATACACGTATGTCAACGATGAAAGCACATTATAGTATAGTGTAATGGATTACCGGTATGCTATTAAAATGCTAATCACAATCACGAGAATAATTTACTGTGGTTGTAAAAACTTTGTAAAAACACAATATTATTAGTGCTACAGTGCCCCAGACAGCTGTTGTTCATGTGCTTTCACATGTTACATCTGTATTCTGTGTGTATTTGATACTTCGAGCTAGCTTATTTGACAAGATGGAAATACATGCAAATGTTTCCTCATTGAGCCTATTACAAATACTTGAAACTTTACTAGGATTTTTTTAATAGACCGGCAGCCCAGACCCTCGAACTCAAATGAACGAGGTACCAATATCTAAGTATATAGGCATTCAGGTAGTGACATCGCACATTCAGAAATGGCTTTCTGCCTGTGACCAGCCTCTGCATACACAGGGACTTGTAGAGCGGAGCCAGTAGATTTATGTCTGACTTGTCAAAACCAGTCAACAAAATATTTTTTACAAACGTAATAAAAAAAATCATAAATAATATCTGTACGTTTGTTGGACTAATAATGAATACATTTGCATTCAGTTATTAAAAATAGCCCAATTCTAAATTTCATCATCTTTCCATACACTGATAGAACGAAGGGTTGCAACGTGCTATCTACGACCCTGCTCCGGGGGGAATCTAATATTTAAATATACCCACATGTGATTGGCTGGCATATCTAATGCATATTCAGTAGCACTATTCTTATACTCGTTATATTTTTAGACTTAGGAAAATCCACTTAGATGGACACATAAGCCAGCCAATCACATGTCAGTAATTCAAATATTAAGTCCCACCCAAGCAGGGTCATATCTTAGAAAGTTATATGTATTTGATAGCACGTTGCAACCTTCGTTCTATCAGACTAGATCTACTGACTCCGCTCTACAAGTCCCTGTGTCTGCATATGCCCCCTGGGCTGACCCAAAGGTCCATATTTTGATGAATATTTCACATTTTAATGAAAAGTGCATTTTCATGACATATTTCAATAATTACAATGACTAAAATGTTAAAATTAGCAGGATCCAATGTCAGGTCTACGGTTATTAGGTTTCTGGAAAAGCGGCAGAAATCGATTTCTGAACGTACGATGTCACTACCCGAATGCCTGTATACTTACATATTGGTATCTCGTTCGTTTGAGTTCGAGGGTCTGGGCTGTCGGTCTATTGGCGTTTTATTTGAAATCTCAACACTAGCGCTGCAACTCGAGACATAAACAAACGCATCCATTGTGTCCACCCACAGTCACAGTAACAGATTGTAGAATTAAGTATCTGCCTTTTTTCATTAACCCTCTCCATAGGGCATATCTGAGTTCCTCTTGCATAGAGGGAGCTGTAGCAATGATTGTAGTCAATTGAAGCATTCATGGGTTAACTTTAGGAACTGCTGTTATCTATAAATAATATGGTGGTAATTTATGTTTTCATTGAATCTGAAGAAGCTACATTAAAAAAAGTAATCTACCATACTCACTACTTAAAATGATTTCACGAGGGAAAGAAAATATGTAATGTCCCCTACTAGAGCTGTAATTCATCATACATGTACCTCATGAGTGATTGTCCATATTTCTAATTTATTTTTGCTATTTATCAGCTAACTGCTGGCTGGGATCGTCGTATCTGTATCTGGGACCTGGAGGAAGGAATGTAAGTTGATAACACTTCTACCATGCATTCAGCTAAAGTTTCATGCTAAATTTCATATGCCTCAGGATGAATTAAACAACTGGCAACTAACTGTAAGTTTACAGAGTGTGAGAGACCTTCTTTTATTTACAGTATTTCAACGATGTCATGGTAATTTCTTGAACATTATTATCAAATTGGTCATCCGGCTTGTATTTCATGAAAGGGTCATAAATTAAGGTTTACATAATATTTGTCTGGACTAAAGCAGGACCTTTTCTTGAAACGCAGTCCTGGTTGTCTTGGAAATATAAACTTTATTACTTCCTTGAATTTGGATCATTCATTACCTTTTTCAATGATTCCTGTTTTTCAGTCTCCATGATAACTTCCGCAGTGAGAACTCGTTTATCGGCAACGAGAATCTGGAACTGGCGTGTGACGGCGCCATACTGGACATGGTCTACTCCCCCTGCAAGTGAGCATCCTCACAGCTTTCTATATCTACCTGTAGTCAGGCGTGGCAATTTTCCGCAGATTCACGGAAATCTGCTGATTCTATTTATTTGCATGGGGCTTCCAGACCCCAGGCTTGTTTTCCCAGCTGAAATTACAATTATCTGTTGCCATGCCTGTGTTGTAAGATAGTACTACAAGCTTTACCTTGGTGTCGCAAGTGTCTGTACTATAATGGGAGAGATACGTTTTCATCTTTGCAAGGAGATCATCAGAAACGGAAGAACATATTTCTTAAATTATCACAACTTCCTCTAGAATATAATTTAATTCTTTTATTTTGTTTACATATTTACAAATGTCTCATTGATGTTTCTAATCTTACTTTTTCAGCAATGAATTTGCATATTCATCAAGTGACAAGATGGTTTATATCCGCAAATTTTCCATAGATGGGTCTAAAATGAAATTGGTGAACACATTGCAAGGTCATGAAGGGGACATAAACTGTGTTCAGTGGAACAAAATAACCAAGAAATGGGTGACAGCTGGGGAAGATGGAACTATCAGAATCTGGGTACAAACTTAACTATTAATCTGACTGCATTTCTCATGGAATCATAATGACATCTTACTATTGCTTCTTTATAATAACACTATAATCATATGAAACGGTAATTAAATTAAATACAGTAGACCTCGCATATACTGGCCTCGGATATAACGGACTGAATCTGAAGTCCCGGTCCCGTCTAACGCTAATATGTGGCATATGCATATAACAGACTGCATATAATGGACAAAAATATCCGGTCCCAATGAGTACGTTATATACGAGGTCTACTGTATATACAATTCTTTGTAGATACATGTATTGTCAGTTCAAACTTTGGCTCTTTTGGTTGAATACAATGTTTTAAACTTTTGTAGCCAAATTTTGCTGATTGTTTAATACTACTACTAATAATAATAACAATGCTGTGTATGTTTACAGTTACTATTATATATGAAGTTTTTCCTATTGTAGTCTGGCAGCGGTATGAATGAGTGTGAAACGATCCTGTCTGTACCAGGTGTTGTCAACTGTATGTGTATAGACAAGGTTCATGGCGCCATTGTCGCAGGGGTACAGAACAGCATCAGGTTGGTCAACCAGTCATCTTTTATCTTATTGCCCTGTTATCCTATATACTCAACAGAAGAATGACACCAACTAATCTAACAGTTTATCGCATGGCACAAGTTTCGGTTAAGATACTCACCAAGTATTGTATAAAGATATTCGCATGTTTAATGATACTCACGTGTGTAAAGATATACTTGCATGTAACAAGGTAATCACATGTATACTTGCAGAGTGTATGAATCGGAGATGTACCAACTTGTTCAGAGTAACATCGGCCACTCGGACGCAGTCAGGAGCATTTTTCACGTTCCCGAGAGATCTCAGGTCAGATACAAATAATAAATGTGGTCAAACTTGCACTTGAGATATTAACAACAGAGTCATCATCTTCACCATATAATTGATGGATGCTTTTTACTGCAACAAGGGAACCAACTTTTCATGCAACATTGGATTTGTTTTTCTGATAATTAATAAAGTGATAGAGTGATGTGGGCAAGATTATATATATACCTGTCACTTGACAAATATGTATGTCTTATGAATGCATTGCACTATCTCATATGGGAATAATATCAAATTAACAGGTATTTTTTCAGGCAAGCCATCCAAACTAATGCCAGTCTTCATGACCTGTAGTAGTTTATCGGGCATAATGTGCACATTCACATGTTTTACTTTGTAAAATGTGTAACTTTACTTCACTATTAATTTGTACTATGTTCCATCATTCTTTTCCAGTACGTGTCTTGTTCATGGGACAAGACAATCCGCATATGGAATGCGTGGAAGTTGCCACGGCGACGGAAAACCAACAAGATGTCGGACAAACACAAGCATAACCAACATTCCCAGCAGTCCCACCAACATGGCCACCAACATGGCCAGCATACCCACGAGCATGGCCAGCATACCCACGAGCATACCCACGAGCATACCCCAGGGGCGAATGCCGGCACAGAACCAGCAGAGGCAGAACGTGAGATGAAGACCGTGAGTTTCACGGAGGAGGATACAGAGGAAGACGAGTCGTCCACCAGGACGGACGACGACACTCAGGACCCATCTGAAGAGGAGGAAGATGAAGATGATGACGAGAAGTAGAAGTAAAACGTACGGTAGAACTCACGTACTGTACATCTCGATATTAATGCAAACAGTACAAGTGCCTTACTTTCATGGTCTAACAGTGCCAGTGTGTCTTTAAGAGTATTCAGATTACATCAGATTAAATACCAGAACAAGTGTAAGTTAAAGAAAATGTCAAAATACTTACAGTATAACTAATTAAAGAGACTACCATGATGTGTACATTTGGCATTATTAGGTTATTGAAATTCATTGAAATGAGATTTGAGAACAGTCTAATAAAAGTGCTTACCTTTTGGAATTATTAATAACAATGATCACGCAATGTAATGTGAGAAAGAGTATTTTCATGACAATTATTTAGTGGATTGCATTGTACAGTGAGACCCCGATATAACGGTCACATCCGTTTTCGTTAAAATCTGACCGGTAAGCTAATCAACCAGTTTATCGGAACAATCATTCTAATCAAGAGTTACCTCCCTTCATAACAATATACAGGGCCACGACTTGAAATATTGACAACATTAATACCTCCCACTGCTGACAAGACCAAATTGAACAAAGACGCCACGTATCTCGGTGATGTCCGACGAGGGCAATCAGTATCATAGTACGCTGCCAGAGTACGCATAGTACTAGGGATATCAGAAGAAGTTTGCTAATCTGGGAGCCTATAGTGCTTACTTCTAGGAGAAATTATGGTTTTCAGAGTAAAAATGAAAAGTGGACAGATTTATACATATTTAGTGGGTAGTGTGATGATAAACCAGTAAGATTTCACAGTTGTGCCATTAATATGTATGTGAAAGTTTTACTAACAAAAAGTAATTGGAATAAATAAATACTAACTATTTTGGTGAAGTTTGTCCTACCATTATTTGCTTCATTACTTGTTCTGTGATTAGAATTCCATGACTGTTTAGTGACATTGTAATGCTGTGATTTATGTAATTTGTATATGTACGTTCTATTTTGTATCATCGATATTGGATGAATATGTTACATTATATTTTAAATATGATAAGTTTTATTGACTAGGAACTGTGATCACCAGTGCTTCCTTCCATTCCTGTCAAAACATTTTGTTGTCCTTTTTCTTTCAATACAATATATTTTTCAAGTTGTGTTAAAGACATACAATCATTGTTTTTTGGGGGGACATATTCAAATAATTTCATGGTCAAACATATTTTGCCTGAAAGTATGTGACATTTGATTTGTCTACACAAGTATATTGGGCAACAAGCTATATTTTTGCAATGTTACACTGGTTTTCAATATTTACATAATTTCATAATTTAGTGTGTTTTTTTTATCTCTACATGTTAAAGGCATGATATTTATGGTCATTTTGGACTAGTTCTTAGCTACAACTGCAAATTCCCTTGACATACATAAAATTATGTTTGTACTTCCAAAAATCTTTCTACCAATGTATGGCAGATTGTATTACTACTGAGTGCTGGTTGACTAAGTAAATAACAACTTTTGAGTGGACAAATCAAACTTACCGTAATTAGTCTCAGATCGAATTTTGTTTGTCCATTATATACCCGGTAGGCCAACCATCTGCCTTTAAAAATCGCAAGACAAAAATAAAATAATAATAAAATATGGAAATGTTTAAAACCAGTGGGATATGTGGCTTGTTGTCCAATTATAATTTTGTAGACAACTCAAATGTACATACAATACTTTCATATTTGACCACAAAATATGTCAACAAACAATGATTGTATGCCTTTTAGATTCAAGTTCAAGTACATTTAATTGTCACATTTTCATTATCATGACTTTCTTATCCTAAGTAGCATTCCAACATTATTAGCATTACTATATTCATGTCCTTGCCTGCCGTCATATGCCAAAATATTTATCAGCATTATTCCAGTCATGAATGGGTAAATATGTGACAATTTGTGAACTTTTAGTAGTGACTATTGTAAATACACATGTATGTGATAATTTGTGAACTTTTAGTAGTGACTATTGTAAATATGTGGCAATTGTATGTGCTGCTAGTAGTTATTATGTTTTTCTGTATTAATATATTTACATGTATATTCATACACATATAGACTGTTTGTAGTTAAAATGTTGTAACATTTGTATACATCTGTGTACTTGTGGTAGGCATGAATTGTACTGCCTACCAAAGAAAACTGAAATATAACAAGAACCTGTGATTATACACATTATGAATGTCACAGGTTCTTATGACTGTTTTACTTTATAGGATATCTCTTTACTTTGATAGATATGAGTATGAGATATGAGTATGCAGAATGAGAGTAGTGAATCTCTATCTTAGGCCTAATGGCAGTCATACTGCTACAAACGTAAACAGTGATTCTCCCATCTCTGTGTTTACTGTGCTGGTGGTGATTGTGTCTGTGTCTGTAAAGTGTTTGTTTGTTTGTTTGTTTATGATCATTACTGCTACGTTTTATGTTATTGTAATTTTGCCTTTCCTGCTCATGATATGATCCAGGTTTCTGTGATATGTCTTTATTACAGCCAAATGAAGCAAACATTATTACACATACTCATTTAGACTCAATATACATTTATCAAAAGCTTGATTGTTCTCGTTTCTTACTACCAGTTATTTACATTAATTTATAGCAAGTACTGTGTTTCTTAGCCTGTCTACACTATCAACATTTCACCAACATTTCACCAACATTTGTAATCCGACATTTGTAAATTTCCTTAGCCTTTCTTTTTTGTGCTTAACTGCTTACAAAGTGATTTTATTTCCCAAAATGTTGCATAAATGCAAAAGTATTTTTGCCTAGGACTGGCACAAATAGTCAAATACATAGATTTCATCAAGTTTTCCTCCAAAATCCTACTTTTCCGCTTTTTTTTAAAACGACATATATCCCAACATGTTGCCGAGATTGTTGATAGTGTAGATGGGGCCTAAATTCATGTATCCCAAATGTTGATAGTGTAGATGCTGCTTTAGGGTAGACACCTTATACAGTCCATTCATCTACAGTACTCACTTCCCTATATTTATCATCTAATGGAAAGTTGACATGGACACGGTTTTTGGCGGTTTCTTCCTAAAATTATTCCTAATTTTCCCATATGTGCATACATGTAAATACATGTAAACATATTGTGTGGCATCATGAAATCTGACGTCATATTGACGCTACGAAATACAAGATGACCATTACGATCGGAAACTATATGTGCTAATCGACAGCATTTAATATGTTTACAATTTGTAATAAGAATTGTTCTTAAAGCTGTTTCTTTTCCTTTGGTGCGGTTTACTGACATGTATTCCTACGCCGATACACTTTGACATTTTCTACTTATACTGAAGTATTTAAGCTTGACATTAAAGAGATTATTAACCGAGTGTCTTTAGATATCGTATATATCCTGCATTTAGGGATAATCTGAAGCTCGTCTAATACAAAGATTATCCCTAAGTGCAGGATATATACGATATCTAAAGACACTCTGTTAATAATCTCTCTATATCTAACAGGGCTGAGACATTGATTTTCACAAATCGACATACTACATCATAAGCATCACTACATCCAAATTTCTTTCGAGGAGGTAATTGTAACAACAAACACTATTTGAAAGTTTCATAATATTTTTATTTTAATGAAACAACATTGGGACATGATTATATAAAACAATCGTCTAAAATCTGCCCTGAAGGGGGCTATAAAAGCAGTGTAGTCGGCACCAGATCTCAGTCTCACAGCCATGTCTGAGTACATTCTGTAACCGTGGCCAGCTTTCCATCTATAATATTGAATCATACCCAAACTCTTCACACACAATACCTATATTTGCTCTGGAAATATATAAATTAAAAGAAAATAGTTTTTCATGCTGGTGTACAAGATATCTGTGAATATACTAGTATGTTGCAAATAACATGAAATGTCAACATTGTTACCACATATGAAGACCCACAGGCTAATCGTTACAAGTGTAACAAAATTATCGGATAAAAGTTCCTTAAACAGTTCCAGGCAATGGCGGTATTGATCAAGGTCATAGGTTATTTTGGATAACATACAGAGATCTTGAAAGAAAATTGCTAGCCTAAGCAGGTGTAACTTGGTTGTATAGAGATTCTTCACAAAGTTATAGTAGCTATTGGTGCATGTCGGTTTAAAATTGCTTTCAGAAACACAGTGCCAAGTCAATAGAAAGCATGACATCTATGTACACACATGCACAAGGCAGTTATGGTGAGATTACAACAGTTGTGGTTAAATAGCTGCAATACCCGAAAGTTGCTCCCTACAATCACAAAGCTGTGGCAAGCTCAGGACTTCTTGGTCCACAATTTCCCAGAAATAACTAACCCAACAATAGCATGTGTTTGTCTCGTATCTCCACAAAGACTTCATTGGTATCTTTTTAAACTTATCACAGCTTTGTAAATAGAGACCCTCCCTCCCCCCCAACCCCCCCAGATTGGCGGGATATTTAGAACCCCGATCTCTAAACTAATAGCACCATGTGTACTTATTTACAGTTAAATAACGAGGAATTTCCCTCTAAACCTGCAACTGCATAAATAAATTGACTTCAGATTTGATAAATATGTGTTAAAAATGTTTCTAATTTTCACCTTCACGTTTTGAAATATTATGCAAATTTCTAAAAGAGATTCACTGGCTTTTCCCTGGCAAGATATGAAATATTTGCATAGTGATAAACAGGAGGTTGTTGTGTCTGTGAGACTTCCTAGAGAGAAGATTCTAAATGTAGCGGCAAAAGCAGATCTAAAAACATAAACATTATGCCTAGGTATGAATAACTGCAAGCAAATAGTAGCAGTAACAAACATCATAAATCATACTTGGTCCATCTTTACATTGTATCAGGTATATATATAAATGTATAACATATACAAAAATATATATATAGATCAGAAAAAGTAGCATTTGTAAAACATGGTCGCATGAAGGGAATGGATCTAAAACATCAGTTTAAGCACTACAGTTTTGTCACAATCACAACATATCAATAAAACGCTTCAGTTTTTCAATGTACATTTTAAAATGAGTTAAACATATTCCAGCTCTGCTCTGAATAACAATTCAGCAAGATTCACTCGCTTGTCGAGTTTAAGAAAATAAAACTTGTATAAATCAGTGGAGAGAAATTTTGAATATGCTGCAAGTAAAATACAGGAACCAACATATAAACCTAGCATTCAAATATATATTGTCCAATGGTTTGTATGTTATTCTCAATACACACATAAACATCATTGAATTGTATCCCAAACTGACAGTACGCATATTGCATTTTCCATTTCTGATTTTGTTCACAAGCTCTATAAGAAATAATAAAGTAGAAAGATAGAAAAGAAAGAAAGAATAAAGGACAGAACAGAAATGTATGGAAAACTCTTGCATGTGAACAAAATATGCAATCCTTGTATCAAAACATATTTTGCTGTTTGTGTCAATGAGATCCAGGTGAAACCTTTGTCAATTGTTCCCCTGCGTGACAGCCAATTATAATAGTTGCCGTTATCTGTATTCCCTGCTGAATTAACCCTTGAAAATTATAAAGAAAGGCTATGGTATAGTAGAAATCAAAGCCTGCTTTGGATACATACAATTGTGATAACTAGTGACCATCATAACGAACGACGTTATTGTTATTGACATCGTGGCATGTTCTTGGCAATGTCTGAGGAGTGCAATGTCTGAGGAATGTGCTCGTGGAACATTATTCTTCTCAGGATGGCATCCACATTATTAACCCTCTCCATGCTGAAGGCAACGGGAGATGCCCCAAAGAGCAGTGCATGTGTCTACACCAGCAGGGAGAGCGTTAAGATATAGGTACAGAAATAGGTTTTGATGGCACTTCTAGTTCCCCAGTTGCTTTCCATAGAACTTCCTGTTGATGAGGAAAATGAGGAGGTTGACGTTGATCTTGGCTTTGTTGAACATCACCATGACAGCCACGCCTTCATACTGAAGCTGAAGCAGGTCCTGAAACATCAGACACATCACCATGATAGCAATGCTACTGCCACATATCATCACAATGCCTTCATACTGAAGGTCAAGCAACATCAGAAAGGTTGATGCTGGGCCCCCGGGGCGGGATTTGAACCTGGAACCTTTGGCTCCAAAGTCCAATGTTCTACCACTGCGCTACATCCCACCGTTCATACTGAAGTCCTGAAATAGCATAGATAACAATGACTAACGCCTTCATACTGAAGGTCAAGCAGGTCCTGAAATATCAGACACATCACCATGATGACAATGCTATTGCCACACGTCATAATGCCTTAATTTTGAATAAAGTCCTCAAATACGATATTTATATCAAAACTGCCTTCATGCTGGTTGTAGCAGGTTCTCCTCCACAGATAAGCACTTTATTGTCAACCACTCACCTGGAACACAAGCTCCACCTTGTCCATTGGAACTCCCATGAACTTGGCGTTGACTTCAAATACACCAGGATCATCTGTTGACCCAATCTCAAACAGAACGTTCTTGAATCTGAAAGAACACATTAAACCAATTACTAGAAAGTAAATTTACCCTGTCAAACAGCACTTCTATAGAAACAAATACCCCACTCACTTGGTGCATGTTACAAGCATTTAATATGAACAGATCATAAAACAAAATTTCGGAAAACTGAAAATTAACAATTCTGATGAGCATGGTTGATATCAATGCCAATTTTAATAATGATGCAATTGATCATTCCTGCATGAACTGTTAATAGATAAAGAAACAAAAAAAATCACATTGAAGTCAGTAACGTACTGGTTTTGCGGCAGGCCCTGTATCTCAAGAACGACTCCCTTCTCGTACAGTCGGGCGGCACTGTAGGTGATGGAACCCCGCACCTTCTGACTGTCGGCCTGCTTCCTGAACAGACCCTTGTTCTTGTGCTTCCTGAAGACCATCAGTAACAGTTGTATAGCAATACACAGCAACAACTTGTGTATATAGCAATGCATGACAACAACTACATAGCAATGCATTGAAATGCTTGAAGTTCCTGCCCTTCAGACTGCCAAAAACCCGTCATTTTTTAACAGTGCTATTAACTTTTATAATATACTTCTTAAATAATGCAAATATTTGCAAGTTAACATTATCAAATAATGTCATGGAGGTCTGATTCAGTATCTGAAGAACTAGTTTCAGCTTACTTTGCTTTCTGCTGCAGGTTGGCGAGACACGTCTTCACATATTGGTTGTAGTAATCGATCTGAGACTCGTAGAATGATCGTTTGTTCGCAAGACTCTTGCACGTTGTTCGCAGACGCATCAGTTCCTGCTTCCTGTTGTTACGATAACGCCGCTGGTTACGGATATCCTAAAAATAGAACATAACATTATTAGATTTCCTGCACGTCACAGAAGACAAAATGTTGGTAAAGATTTAATGCAAAATCCAGAAAATGCTGTGGATACTATGTCCTGGAGATATTGACAACCGACTTATAAATGAAGTAGTGTCTGACTCACCTTTACAATAGCGTTGATAAGCTCCTGGTATTTGTTCTTCTTGGATGCCATTCCTGCAATCTCCAGCGTCTGCAGGTTCTTCCTGATCTTTGTCTTCATGCTCTCCAGTGGTAACCTGGTAACAGGAAATAGTCATGTGACCTTTAATGATGGCATCAATGGTAAAATGGAGGAGTATCCTTTCAGTTTGTCAGTCAGTGAGAGGGTGTACCTACTGTACTAATCACAATCACTGCAGAATATCAACAGGTCATCTCCATTTACCTCCAACAGAAAGGTTAAATAATGACTTTCAAAACCCATTCATCAGTTGCCTACAGTCTAGGGTAGAGTTGGAACTTCCAACACAGGAATACACACAGAAATTAGGACAAAAGTGTAATACATCTCTTTGTTTATTATAGCAACAAACAAGTTTAAGGCAAAAGTGCAAGAATTCTCTTTCGACATTCCAAAGAGTAGGACAAGAGTGTAGTGATTCTCTATAGAACACAGAAGTAGAGGACAAGAGTACAACACAGAAGTCGAGGACAAGAGTATGACACAGAAGTAGAGGTCAAGAGTATGACACAGAAGTTGAGGACAAGAACACAGAAGTTCATACGAGGACGTACCTGGTGTCTCCCAGTATGGAGGCATTCCTGACCAGCTTCGTCCTGTCCTTGTTCTCGGACACCTTCTTGTCAATAATGTCCCTCTTCTTGACCAGGGCCTGGTGGTATTCCTCCTGTAGAGATGAAAACATGACAAATATTAGACCACAAATACTCCAGGCCCACGTTTCAGAGAACAGTCCTTAGCAACTCCATGCTAACGTACATGAGATACGACTCTCGTAGCGCTACGACTGTTCTGTGAAACGGGCCCCAGAACACATACCGTAAATATACGATCAGATTTTGGATATCCTTCTCTTATCATGAGAATAGATTTGTAGCAGTGTGTCCAGCAATTTCACTGCCATTCATGTTGGCCAGTGATCGATGATATACATCTTGAAAAACAAACAAAAAGTAACACGACATGCGGGCATGCAAGGATAAAACGTTACCAGTTCTCGCTGAAAATAACCTGTTGCTGGCGTGCGGACGGGCTCTATTTTGAACACTGCTTATAGCCAGTCATCAATTTTTGCATTAGTCCCTCGACTGATAATCTAAGTTTAAATTCTGAACGTTGTATTAGATTTACAGTACACTATCTGTACAAAAAACTGTTTACTGAGGTACACACTAACCTGTGCTTCATTAGGTGGGAGGTCCAACACCTGAATGAGGTCCTCACCAGGCTGACACGCGATCACATCCACGATCATCCTCTTTGTCCTAATCATCAGCGTCTTCATATCGGCCTGGTCGTCGTGGACGACGTCAAACTTACTGGACAGCGTCATGGAGATTTCGGCCTTGGACAGCTGAGTGCGGAGGTCCTCATTGGTCGCCTCGTCCCCAGTTAACTCTGTGCCTGCAGAGAACCCTCAATGTCACTGCTCTGTACAGCAAGCCTGTCAAAGCTCTCATATCCACTACGAGACCATAGGGCTCTCGAAAGTACACGATCCCTACGAGAGTCCTTATGGTCTTGTAGTAGATATGGAAGCTTCGAGAAACGATACCCTGAACTCTTTATCACCAGCATTTACCATAAAAGGAAATCATTTACAAATTGCCATACAAATAAGCAGATCGTTTAGACCAAGACCATCGTCCCCTAAAACTCACCGAGCAGCTCGTCTATCTTCGGGACTTCACCCAGATCCTCCAGCAACTCGTGAAGCGGGTCCTGATGGTCCGGGGCAATTGCATCCTGATGCTGCAGCAACAGCTGTGGAAGGAAGGACAGAGACAATCGTATTATGGTGGTCTAAGTGAGGCAAGTGTCTTGCCCAATGACACTAACAGATGCCAAAGTAATATCAGGACAGTCCAAGTGAATATAGAATCTTTACCCATTGGCACCAACAGTTACTAGATCGCTTCCTATAATACATTGTACTACCTAGTATAAGACAAGATGGATATTGGCGGCACTGGTGTACCTGATGAGTGTCCACTATTTCCTGGACAGAGATGTAGACGACAGGCTTGGTGATCATGGTGACGTCGGTGTACTGGTCAATGCTAAACTTCACTTCAGGCTCTTCAACATCGCAGGCACTCAGGCAGTATTTCCTGGAAGCACACATAAAATCATTTAGGAAATTTGAAACAAATAAATGTCCCATTTGGAATGAATTATTACATTGGGAATCTCTCATATCTGCCAACTCACAGATGATAATAATGGAACAGATCAGGTTTTTATTTTAATTTTAAAAAGCATGAAAAATGTGCCATTCTCACTTAAATATATATCGATAATCGCAATTATCGTCGATTGAACTACATGTTAATATGGAAAATGTGGTATCGATAAATATTTATAGGTGTACTTATGACGAAATAAAGATTTAAATGTACTTGTTGTCAATGCCAAAGTAGCAGATCATCCATGGTAAGACTTGAAGACATTACATGCTTGTATTAGGTACACTTTTCTTCATAGGAATGATATTTAATACGTTCAAAATGCCGCTTTTGTACAGCAGTGACTTCAACATAAATTGTAAGATAGAACATGGCGTCAGAATGAATATTTTTAAATATGTGCAAAGGCTTTGTAAAATTAGATAATTCTGGAGAAGCAGTCAAAAGTTCATTCAGATCTATTCAGGGCGAGTGAGTGAATATGGAGTTTAACGTTGCTGCAGGAATCTTTCACCCATTTGCAACGATCTATTCAGGGCAAAGGATTTCAAAAATCTGAATCTGATGACAAGCTCCACTTACTTGAACTTGTCGTGTGCTGATCTGATGTAGTCATTCATACTTGAGAGATACGAACTTTCACCACCAAACTACAAAAGACAAAAATCAAATTAAATTAAAATATTCAAAAAGCATATCATATAGCAAGATTCAATGAGCAAATTATGCAAAAATATTCCAACAAAATACATAGATCATAATTAAGAGCAAAATGTTTTTAAATATCCTGTCCCAGATATTAACAAGATGTGAAAAGTTACAGAATCCAACATGGCTGCCACTGGAGTAAAACAAAGACCAGTACATTCCATACGATGTTATAATATTGTCAAAGTTGGCCGAGCTATACCGTACCCCTTTATTTGATGCTGCAAACTGCAGTATCTTAGCGATGGATCCCAGGTTCCGCCTCTGGTCATTAGTCAGAGCTTTGTCGGCGCCAACTGTGATGATGTCGAAGGCGTCCGGCGCCACTATGGCTGAGTTGATGTAGCGGTAGTAGAGGAGGTTGCCCACAATCTGTAGAACAAACATTCCTTGATATTCCTAGCGACTACAGCATGTACAAACAGAACGATTTAATAGAAGAACACGACTAGATTGCTTACTTCTGTATCATAAAGAAAGATAGGATGTTACCTTTAACACATCTTTCTCTGCAGCATCGGGGAACTTCTTCATGAGTGCATCCTTCATGACTTTAGCCATGTACCTCATACCATACCTGAACACAATGATGGGATGTCAAAGAATATCAGGCATACTGTAAATCATGAAATTGAATGCGACCTCTAGATTTTAGACGTAAATGCGACACCATTAAAATGCGAACAGCCATGTCTTCATACACGTTTTCTTCCAAGTCTTACCTTTAACGCACAGCAATTAAATGCGACAATACAGTGGTCGCATTTTTCGCATTAATATTCTGCTCGCATTAATTTCATGATTTA
>JAUTBV010091842.1:0-18136 GCA_032361325.1 Lepetodrilus fucensis | reverse complement strand
CAATCACAAAAACATGTCCTACTAACAGCGGTCACTCACTAACATTATTCCTATTGAAGGCGAACCCCAGTTGAATGCGCTGTACCAGCTAGCCCAGTCTCATTAAAATAAGATCCGAAACTAACGCTCAAACAGATGAGTGAGTGAGTGAATATGGAGTTTAACGTCGCTGCGGGAATCTTCCCCCCATTTGCGACGATAAAGCAATTAATTATGTTACTATATTTGTGTTAAAACTAAGAAGTTTGAAAGTGAATAATGTTGATGATGAACTAGCCAATATATTGCACATGATGTATAAAATCAAACAGATCTGTTACGGTTTCAGGAAATCGCCATACAAAATCTGTCAATTTGAATTCTTGACCCCAGCCAATCACAGCCTCGCCTAATAAAACTCGGAGTCGTTTCTGCACCGTTTAACACGAAAACCAACACTGCCTAGCGCAAGCACGTGACCGGAATGTGAGGTAAATGCCGATTCCGTCATATTGCAGCTAGCCAGATGTTCTGTTAGCTAGGTCCACGTGACCTCTGCCCAGGATAGGATAACTCTTTAACTTTATTTTATATTTTGAAGCAGTACAGCGTATATAAATAAATGTAAATGTTTTGAAGTAAATGTGTTATACTATACAATAAACGTTGTATACTGTACAGTTTACACATAATATAACTAACAATGCACTCTTGTAATGTTTGCAACAAAGTCATGTACTGGTTACGGGCCTATTATCGCCTAAAATATTGACGTTTTCCTGGATATTTTTCTTAATATGTACATCAACTTCATTTTAATTACTATGACACATGTATAACTATGGTGTGACCTTATGGTATATTCAAAGTTATGTGTGCTACTTCTGTTATAGCGCGAGCGACGGCAGAAAACAGGATGAAAATAGGCCTTTTTATGCCACTGGCAGGACCTATTGTCGCCCCCATAAAACAGGACGGGATGCATAATCTTCTGGTGAAATCATTTAATTTTAAATTGGTATTTACTAATATATAAACCATATCTAATGCATGCAAGGATGTAAACAGATTAATCACGTATTATAAAAACACACTTTGTTTTGCCTAATAATGTATTTTTGACATTTTGAATCGATCTCAATGACAAACTAAATGGAGCGATATTATGTGTTTTACATGATGTACTTGTGTAGGCGATATATAGGCTCGTAACCAGTATTTGTTGTAACTATTGAATCAGCCTTGTCAAAACTTAGAGCTTTTATTATGTTTAACAAACTAGGAAGTGATAATGTGTATAATGTGTCCATGTATACAGCGCCAAACTCCACACTAGGTCTGCTCATATTGCCTCTCTGGGGAGTATATACCACCATCGTAAAGTGGCCTTTCCTGCTGAACTAGCATTGCTTTGTTTGGGTTTTCTAAAAATACATGTATAACATTCTGTTCGCATCCTTTTAATAATATTAGTGAAAGATTCTAGAAAGCGACTTTAAACCCCAATTCAAAACAAATAAAATAATAATAATAATAATATTAATGAAACAAATATATTTGGATAAAACTGATTGTGAGCATACCACAGCATCTGGCTCCAAATATCCAATCGGATGATGTTTCTTCTCGTTCCCAACCTTCCACGTCGAAATAACCCTGCTTGCTTAAATGGCATCTCCAGGAACTGACGTGGTAGTCGAAGCTCAGACACTGGAAACTTGTTTCTGCAATGCATTCCCGAACGCAGTCTTGGAGAGTTAGATTGTCGTAGATGATCCGGGTGTTGCGATACCGGATAGATATTCCAACATGCAACACTATGTTGTTGTCAAGAAGTCGATTGGAAAAATTGCCTGGACATTCTGTAAAATAAATTACGGATTAAAAAATACTAAAAGCAGAAATTAAGCCATATAATCACAGTTTGTTGTTATTTCACAGTCAAACGTATGTACCTGAAAGTATGTAGATGCGATTTGTCTACAAGTATATTGAGAAATAAGCTATGAGTTCCGCATGTGGCAATGTTCTTCAATATTATAATATTTGATTAATGTAATCCTATTTCCATCTCGTGATAAAAATACAAAACTATGGGGGAAAAATTAATATATACATATGCACAGTTTTACCCGAGGTCGAATAGTATTAATGAGAAAAGAAATAGTATTCAAATAATCAAGTAAATGTACTATTTTCCCCATGTTAGCTGGAACCTTTCCTATTTGTTAAATACACGAGCGTCAAACTTTAACAATGTGATCTCTTTCAATTCCCCGAGTACTTCTTCATGGTAGAACAGTTGCCATTTGCTTACGTCCGAGACAAATGTTGCGCTCTGTTTGAAATCCATACGCCGGAGGACAGTTACACGTTTCATTGTTGCAGATAGAACCATTGGCCCGGCAGTCTGCATCACGAGAACACTCGCTGTACAAACCTGTAGTAATGAGCACATACTATGAACATGAACACGTTATATTTTGCGTTTTTATTTCTATACTGGTTGGGGGCCTATTATCGCCCAGTACCTATTTATTATCGCCTACCTAGTTCGTGATTGATTTGGATTATGGCATATTTAAAATAAATAACACCTACTAATTACCAATAGATTATAATTGGGGTAATAATTGTATTTTATTTTAAATTAACACCAATTACCTCAAAAACTTGCATAACATTGAACATGACATATCACGTGAATAAACAATAAGTCGCTTGTTTATATTTTTTTTGTCAGCTATAACGTCCTTTCATGTAGTTATGGCGTAGCACAATTTCCCTCAATATCTACATCATTTTATGTTTTCTACAGGATGTACACAAGTATTGCTCTCTTAGTTTGTCATTGAGATCGCTTCAAAATGTCAAAAATACATCATTAGGCGAAACAAACGGTGTATTTTTTATAATACGTGATTGAATTTTTTTACATCCAGGCATGCATTAAGTATGGTTTATATAGAGTATCTTCATCGAGTGTCTTAGCCGAGGATTTTTGATATATTTATCAACGAGTAGGATAACATTGGTATCAAAAGACACGATTTGGAGAATCTATTTATCACCCAATAGTGTAACTTAAAGCAATATGCTCAAATATAAGGTATAAATAGTGTACATCACTTGCTTAGTTACTGAACACAAGTCTTCACCTGCACCTGCTATGGTGACAACTGATGGGTGAAATGGACAAGCCCCATGCAAAGCATGCACGCGAACGGCTGCCGATTGTATGGCAGTGGCATGACTAACCAATCAGAACAATTTTGAAGCGATATCTCCTAGTAGATATCGCTTGATATTCTACAAGCGATATCTCCTATGGGAGCTAGTATTGGGTGATAAATATATTACAGTCAATTAATCGTAAAAATAAATACAATACATGCGAGAACATTCATGGGCAAAGCTAATCTTGTACATGCTTTTATCTGTTCGGGTTGTTTAACGCTGGTGCTTATAATTATGCGTTCTCTTATTGTTTGACGGTAACTATATCTCAAACTATATTTCCCCCATTAATCTGGGTCAATAAAGAGGAATAGGGATTAGGCGAAGGGGACGGATATAAGAGGCCCATTAGTAAATAAGACACAAACTGCTCCAGGCGGGTAAATAATGTAGTAGACGTTGAAACTGGCACGTTCTGACAATCACTGTCCATGTACTAGTATTATGAATGTTAAAACGTATGCATTTACATACCTTGACCTATTTAATGGTCAAACGGATTTTTAGCTGAACCCACTTAGATCTACGTTTGATTTGTCTAACAAAGTGGAGTGCTTAACCAGTTGTATATTGCTGACATCATGCTTGATGTTCATCTTCATTGTTATTAGTAGGCCGTAAAATATAAAAAAATAATTTATTAATCTTTCTCCTCCATTTATTTCTGGTATGCATGACTCTTGAATTTGTCTAAATGTAAATGTGACGGCATACTGTATGTGACACAAACTTCTAAATACAAAAACACAAAAACACAACATGCATACAGATATTTGGAATACATGTTTAGAGTACACCAAAGTCACGTGTCTTTCTCCGTAGTATTTTGTTTAATTGTTGACACTTTATTGAATTTTAATACCAATATGAATATCTAGTCAGTAAACCGTCAACAATACCAACCGATCAATCAATTATGTATACATTTCCGTTAGAAATGTAAAATCTTAAAGGCATAATATCACATTATATTTATAGTTGTTTTGAACTATAACTGCAAAGTACATTCACTTGACATACATACAATCATGTTTGTACTTCTAAAAAGCTTACCACCGCTGTGTGTTTGACAAATCTTCACTGCAACCCCACCTGCGACTCTTAGAGTCGGGTTTAAATAAAATACGGCCAACGGCTTCTTTATACATGATGCAAAGGGGACACAACTCTGTTTGCTCGCATAATATTCATATTAGAACGGTGATACATCAAAGACAAGACAAATAGCGGAACGTACCCCTATTTAATATAAAACATATTTGTTTTATAACTATCGAGTGCTGGGGGATAAGTATATCATTAAATAACAACTTTTTGGTGGATAAATCAAGCGTAATTAGTCTCAGATCGAAATTCGTTTGTCCTATTTATACATGTTTATCAACTGTGATATTATACATATAGGTATTACACAACCAAATACTTTTCCATAGGCCACAATGGTAGAGTTTGGATTGATGTAATCTTTAGGAAAGTAAGCACAATACCTGACCACACATGAAGTAACAGTTGATCATCTGCAGAGTCTGGAAACCCACAAATAAAAAAATGCTACCGGTGTATGTTTTCTAAACACTCACAGGAAGTGGGTCACCCAGGTATCGTAGATATTGGCCAACTCTGAATTTCACAGATAGATGGCTCAGATCAATGGATCAAGTTGTAATTATTTCTTATGCCAATTATAAACCTGGAATGCTTTTATAAAACCAAACAAATTATCCACATAAACATTTCAACCAATAACTAGCTTGCAAATTTAAATTTTCGTGGCTCAATCTACGTTCGACTGGTGTGAGACTAGTTCCAATACATTGGTAGATTATTACCTTTAAGGGGAAATGTGTCTTCCGTAACGATATAATATACTCAAGAGCAAAAGAAAGTACACCGCTCAAAAATTGGTAATAAAAGTAACCCATGGTATATATTGCACAATAACAGTACATACACAGTAATTAAACTCAAAATAACGTTTGTGAATTTATATGATAAATACGTAATGACCAACGCAATCTCAAATGATGATGTCGTAAAGTTATTGGATTTGCTCGGAATGTTCGACGGGCACTTATTCCTACAGTTACTGTATGAAGTGTACTTGACACCGTGTGACGACTAATTATAATAACTTGCAGATGACGCCAACATTATGAGCTTCTGTTGCGTTTACATAACATTCCAAGATAGGGGACTTCCACTTAGAAGACAGTCCGTGGTGACATCAGTCTGCCTTAACCTGCGCATGAGTATGCATTTTGTTGTCGTAGCAATTACTGCATCTGTCGGGTTATCACCCTTGTTGAATGAAACGTTGCATTTTTACGTGTTCTTCTTTGAAAACTTAACAGTATTCTATCACTTAGAAGTGATTTAATAGCCATGGTACGTGTGAACTGCACGATACACATGTTTTACAAAACACGCACACAATTCATAATAAATGCATTTGTAACGAATATACTTGCGATAATATTGTATTTTTCAACAATTCTGATTCACTTGATCACAAACAATATATCTAGAGGAAAATATGGTATAAAATTTAATTAGGCATTTCGATTTTGGCATATTTCAATCGGTGTACTTTCTTTTGGTCTTGAGTATATATTATCTGCTGAGTTAGATGGTCTGTTTACTATATTTTTTTTATTGTTGGCCTGCAATCATCATTTATGTATGCAAAATGTAACCTTTTATTTAATTAACATACGTTGGTTATTGGAAAGATATGGGTGAAACATATTCTCTGAATATTAACAGAAATAGGCACGGTTCTCCAATTCTTGCTAGACTGGTGTCAGTTTGGCCACACGTTCTATAAACGCAGTGATACCACTCTTTAGCAAGACATGACGAGAACCCAGTCAATTCAAGAAATAATCTAAGAGATGTTACCATTTTCCCATTTCTTTAAGTTATTACAGGAAAGACGTTTTATTATGGACGTATGTTTTCAATAAAATAAAGTGATAAACCATATTTATCAAAGCATAACTACCTACAAGATTATTTGGTAGTCAATTATTATCTCATCACATAAAGATACCAGTTTGTATACAAACTTCCAACAATTTCCAATTGAACGTGTTTACAGCGATTTTTGTCATATACTAGTATATTATAAACTTATAAGAAAACAGCGTATGAAAACTATGTTTTTGAATTCTAGTGATATAATTGGTTCTTGTAAATTTGAAATATCCTCCGGATAAAAATATTGTAGTATTAACGGAATATCAATAATAATGAATTAATGATTACCATTACTGCCAACACATTTTTAGAATCTACAATCCGCGGCAAATCATAATGTAAATAAATATTAATTCTAAATGCTAAACAATTAGTACAAAATTAATAAATACTTGCTTTTATACAATTTGCTGAATGTAGACACTACTTTTATCAAAAATTATGATTCCTCTCAATCTGTAATTATTCGTGTCATACAGATATTCGTTTATTCCAGCTGAGGTCTTTATTTAACAATAATTAATAATAAGGACACGTATAACGCGCTAAACTCCACACCGATAAGGCATGCTCAAAGCGCTTACAAACAAGAAAGAAAGCTTAGACATATCGGCGAAAAAGAAAAGTTTTATGTTGAGCTTTAACCCTATCCATGCAGAAATATATTTTATTTAGCAAGGTAAAGGTAGGGAGGGAGTGACGGTGCAAGTCTGAGTTCAAGGGAAAGGGAGTTCCAGTGGGAAGCGGCACAGAAAGTGAAAGTTCTACAGCCAAATGATTTTGATTTCCAAGATGGCACTGTTAGCTGATGCTGGTTACTGGATCGAATGGTTGATAGATTGGAATGTTAATGCATCCACACTACTTTAGATAGTAATTGAATATACAGTCAAAAGAAAAATGATTACTGTGAGAGAAATCTCAGGGCAGTAGCTAACTGTTTTACCTTTTTGGGGGCAAATGTTCTGGGGAAATGTTTGAAAATTGGGTGCTCAGAGATCCTGTACTATTTGGGTACGCTAAGTAGTAGGCTTACAGTTCTAATATGATGTTCCCGTTATCAAATACAATTTTCCTCCCAAGTTTTGTTTTCGGTTGTTACATCATACACTTATAATTCGAACTTTAGGTAAGAGTTACATCCACAGTTTTCGAGGTGTATCGGTCAGTATCCCTACAGTTTTGGTCGTGGGACCGATGAGGCAATCACGGCCAAAACTGTTTAGATATTGACCGATACACCGAAATCTAAAAGCTCCTAGATTGAGTCAACTGTGATCGATGACAAAATAAAAAGATGAGTTACGTTAAGGGCATCGTCCTACCTATAAGTTACCGTACCGGTATCTGTAATATTCTGTATGATGTGTTATCTTTTTTTTATGATGTAGTTTCGCAAGTGGTAATCTGTCGTTTGGCCAGAGGGGATATTTTCTGACATTAGGTGTGAAATTAGATCAAGTGGGTGGGAGCCGAAGAATGGTCCGCCTATTCAAACTCTCTCTCTCTCTCTCTCTCTCTCTCTCTCTCTCTCTCTCTAATATATATATATATATATATATTGTTAAATAGTTAGGTCTCTCTCTCTCTTTCTCTCTCTCTATCTCCTATCTCGCTCTCCTCTCTCTCTCTCCTCTCTCTCCACTACATATATCTCTCCTCCTCCATCTATCCCTATCTCTCTCTCCCTCCCTATATAGATATATGTAGAGGAGAGAGAGAGAGAGGAGAGAGAGAGGAGAGCGAGATAGGAGATAGAGAGAGAGAGAAAGAGAGAGAGACACCTAACTATTTAACAATTTCGAAACTTTTATGCTTTCAGTCCCATTTCCGCCTCATGTGACATGTATACGCTATGAGCGTATCTTTATGGTGCGGAGTTTGGCGCTCTACGTACATATTACTGTTGCATCATGAATTCTCTAAGACGGTGAGACAAGACATAAACCCATATTTATGGGGTGAATATCTACGAAAACGGCTGCTACGTGAGGGAGAATAAAGTTGTCAGCTCATGAATATGACAAGTGTTGACCGTAAAGCTATCCATCCCACTGACAGTGGCAAACGCAGATTTGACAGTCTGGGCCAGTTTGGTTGGAAGCTCGCAAAGGATGTTGTGGTTGAGGTTGTCGTGCCTGTTTATCGTCATTGACGTCGTCGTACCCCACGGGCGAATGGTTGACCCCGCTGGAAGAAATTCGATGTGGCGATATGGATACCCAAATCCTCCCAACTACGACGACACGGCGCTATTTTGCGGGGGTCGAGCTGTGAGTAATGCCTATCGGCCTACAAAACATACCGTTGTTGTAGTATTAAATAGAACTAACTTTAACTGACATTTATTTTAATAATTGTTAAATAATAGTCAATACCGGCATTGTTGTGACATGATAAGTGAAACATAACTTGTTGACTGGCCATTCGGACGTACTTTAACTTCTAACTTTACTTTTTCGCAACCCTGCTAATGTCCGAGTTTTACAATGTCATTATGTTTTAGAAGCTATCTAATACACTTTCAGTAAAATACTTTCTTAAATATAAAATTATGTTAGTTTTTGTTGTTGTTGTTCTTGTTTTAAGTGGGGTATAGGGTCGCTTTCAAAAATATTTCACTAATATCACGACATCTGTCATATCATTTTGTGGCAAGAGGAATTTAAACCAGCATGATAAATGTTGCAGTAAACCTACAAGCACCGGCTGGTACTGGCAGACCAAGGATGGTAACTGCATTGCCAGTGGATATAGAGACTACAAATATGGAATTGCCGGAAATAGGCCTATTTATTTGGTTCACGTTTTTAATTTGAGGAGAACATATAAGACATTCTTTACTGGAATAACATTGTTGGTTTTCTTGCAGCATCAATGGGAACAAATGGGAGGGAAGTGTGGAATCTGTGGCGACCCCTACGAACAGTGGCCTCGTCCTCACGAAAACCCCGGGAAGTACGCGAAGGGCTTGATTACCGGCTCGTACCGCCAAGGGGAGACAATCACGTTAACTATTCAGGTCACCGCCAATCATGGCGGCTATTTCGAGTTCCATCTGTGTCCACTCACTGGCAGAATGGTAGAAGCAACTCAGAGATGTTTGAACAGACACCAGTTGGAACTTATTGATGGAAGCAGCCGGTTTGTTATCCCAGACCCAAAAATTGCAAAGGTCTACAGCATCACCGTGAAACTGCCAAAGGAAGTGTCGTGTCGGAGATGCGTGCTACAGTGGAAGTGGAATACAGGCAAGTAGACCAAAACCAACGCAACGCTAAGGTGGCGTCTAATCCCCGGACGCGGACCTGGAACTGGAACCGGACTTGCGGTCTGTTCCCCGGGATCAGGACCCAAATCCCGGCAATATGATTGGCTCTCGTGGTTAGGGTTATGCTTAGGAAAATATTTTATTCATATATTGGGTCGGAGGAATTTATCTCATCCAACGGTTAAGCATCCAAAGGGCATTCCATTATTACAGACTATGCACAAGGTGTGTTCTCAAAAACAATGATTCAGTGTGCACTCATTATACCTTCTCAACCAGCTAACATTCCCAGACGCTAGAAGGTTAATATTAACAATTCCTATATTGAGTAAACATTTACAGTTGGGGCATTATTTTGTATACGAACATTCCATGAGTCTTAATCTGTGTGGCCTATACTACTATATGCTACAGTTAGTGTACTCTCTGAATTTTCTTAATGTAGGTATTATAAAATTCGATTTCCTTGTATTTGTAAACATATTGACAGATTTTAGGCCCCAAGTTTAAGCACCGAACATTTTGAAATATAACCATAATTAAATACGATTTCCTGGGTCCGTATGCACAAACGTAGTTCAACCACAGTTTATACTAAACTAGGTTTAAGCAACGAGTTATAACACTGTCGGTATGATCCTTAAACTACGGTTTATATTAACTAAACTACGTCTGTAACATTTTTGCACTCGTTATATCCAGTGGTGTTTGGATGGCATGCTCCCGAATTTTTTAAATGTAGGCACAGCAAAGTACAACATTTCCTGATATTTATAGAAAAACAAAACAATGGTCTGATGGTACGAGTATGCTTCCAAAACATTTCGAAATGTAGTCCGGAGGATTGTTCCCCTGAAAATTTCGAAATGTAGGCATAACAAAGTGCAATTTACTGATATCTATAGAAATAAAACCCATAGTGTTATCTAGTGTGGTCTGGGGATGTTCTACCCGAAAATCTTGAAATGTAGTCATAACAAAGTGCGAATTCCTGTTATCTATAGAAATAAAGCCCACAATGTTATCTATTGTGGTCTGGATTCTTGGGGTGTTCTACCAGAAATGTCTAAATGTGGTATGGGGAGTTCCCCGAAAATTTCTAAATGTATAGGTGTGTGTGTGTATATAGAGTTTAACGTCGCTGCGGGAATCTTTCACCCATTTGCGACGATAAATGTATAGGCATACGATATCTAAGAAATACAACCCATAATGTTCATAGTGTGGTCTGCGGGTGTGCTCCCCGAAAATGTCGAAATGTAGGCATAGCAAACTGCAATTTCCTGATATCTATAGAAATACAACCCACAATGTTATCTAGTGTGGTTTGTGGGTGTGCGTACAGAAAAATGTTGATTTTTTATTTTACTTTTTCAATTTTAGGGGGGGCGCAAGCCGGGCTACCAGCCAGCCCCTGGCTACCAGCCTGGCATGGGTTGAACAGATCACAGACATTTATTCAAGTGACAATAAGGACCAATGCACTGAGAACCGGACATTCTGTATTTGTTTACTACATAGGCACTGACCTAGAGGAAATTGGTCATGCTTGAAAAGCATTTTAGCTCAGGTGTTGAGTAGAATAATCAACAGGCCTGCAGACTGATGGTACACAAAGTAAATAACACTGTGGTTCCCATGGTAAAGGTCTTGGCATTGTAGGAGACTTGACATGTGAGTCATGGTGATCATGCTGTTAGAGGTTGATTACCGGTAAGTCAACCGTAGGATAAGCTGACACTTCCAGGCATTTGGTAAATAGTAGATACTTCAGCTTGCTCATTGTCTGTAAATATGATGACATTACGTGTTTAACCCACATCGGGTGCCATTTGTAACCTGAATCTTCCAGGAATGTGGTCATAGCAGATACTCCAGCTAAACCAGATACATGCAACTCTGTCACACCATTCAACTAGGCATTCATCAGACAGTGATCAATGGATGACTGTATTGGTTAAACCAATTAATGTTATCAATAAATCACTGTGGAAAATGTCTTTGAAATTACAAAGTACAATGGCCAAAAAACGTAGTGGTATTTTCTCAAACTCTATACATAATTACTATTGAAAACACAAAGGAAGCATTTTCTGGAATACATCGGCAGAGTATGAGGAATGATTCCTAACAATGAGAACTAAGCCTTCCTAATTACCCACGGGACATCCAGCTATACAACACAGGTTTATAGCTCTACATAGTAAGAGCCAGAAGGTTGATTTTGTATTATATTAATACTCAGGCATTATTGGATTATTTTATATGTCTACACGTACTACTTAACTTTCCAACAGTCACCACACATGGCTACAATACTGACCAGGCATCGATCTTAACACTAGCCCACTAGCCTGAAACCTTTCACACAATGTTAAAGATATCCTTTAGGACTAGTCGAAATTTAAGTTTTTATAGCAAATTTGTTAATTGAATCATTATATTTAGACTGGTAACTTTGAAAGGTTGTTCTATCCCTGCAATACTGCCACCAACTAGTCTACACTGCCATAGTGTATTACAATTGTTGTTACCATTATATAAAACAGTTAGCATTAATAATACAGTGGTCTGTTATGCTATGTAAGCTTGCAGCATTGTTATTTCCTGTTCTACAATGGTGGCACTTAATCAGGTCCATTCATGCACTGTGGTAGTACTCTTCCTGGTACATGTTATGTATTGTAACATTTGTCTTGTAACATTCACATTTATCTGATTATGTCAACACAATCTGTAATATCAATGTGCTGCCACCACAAGGCTCTATGTGTTCTGATATCAGATATCTCGGGTATATCAGATATCAATACAATGTGGTGCACTACCTGCTAATGTACGCGGAAATCGTACATCAATCAATCAAGTATATGACCCTTCGAGAACTCAATCAAAAATACATTATGAATATTGTATTACTACCAAGTCCAGTCAAGTTGTTCTATGTCCTTTTTAGCGCATTACAAATATACTCATTATTATTATTATTATTATTATTATTATTATTATTAAGTTGTTGCATGGTTTCAATATTCATCAGTGTCAAGTTAAATTCAAAACTTTTGTTCATGACAGCTATCACTACCAAAGAATCAATTGTGAGACATGTTCAGGTAGCCATCAAGCTGGCTTTTCATGAAGCTCGGAACTTTTCAAATAAATATTGTTTTAAAAAACCCTGCAAAATGGCTACTATAAGTTACCAGCGTGATTTCCGGGGTGTACAAGTTTTTACAAGCTGAAATTTCAGTTTGTAAAAAAAATCATGTAGGTAATGAATGTATCCAAAATTGTGATAGTTCTACTCTTTCAACCCAGCAGATTTGTTCATATGCGTGCCAAAATTGTCTTTCTAACATGCAAGTCAAGGGGTTTGCAATGATGTCACAATCATTTATGTCTCATTATGAGGTCATAACTGTTATCAGTAGCTAAACCGGGGTGTAACACTTTTCACAGGACTCCTCTCAACCAATCAAATTGCTAGAATCGACGCATATTTTGGATAATAACATATATCCCAGGGAGGTAGTGTTTAAAGGATGGTTTAATACATATAGGTGAGGGTCTTCTATACATGTGTTGTACTTACTAGTGACCGTTCGGACAGGTCAAACATACTCCGACCTCCAAGTACTGACCAGCAGTGCACGTGGTATCGCAGGATGCTCCGGTACAATTGCACTGTCCAGCAGCGCCATCTGGTGTGAGAAAATAACATCAGTATGCGAAATACTTTCAATCATAATTATATATGCTGAGGTAACAAAAAAAATCCGAAACATTGTTGTGACTGTCATTTCGTAAAACCTGGTAACATCAATAAATTGCAACTTGAAAGTGTACAATCATTAAATGACAAAAACTTTCTCAAATAATCAAAATTAAATCAGAAGATATTCCCTTGAATAAAACAACTGACTGAAATTGGAAATAATTTCTACATATGTGATATACTTATATATAGAGAGAAATATGAAAGAAGATAAAATTACCATTTTGTTCAATTTTCAAAAAAGGCGAAGATTTTTATCCATACCAGGTACTGCAGTGGTATGTAAAATTTAGTAAAATGACATTATGATTATTGACAATATATACAAATTATGATGGATGAGTTTATAAATGAATACAATCAGTCATATACACTATTAATATATTTAAAGCTGTCTTTTACAAGATTATCACAGGAAATTCTCATCAAATTACCCTGCTGATTTTGGTTTGATTTGATTTTTAGGAAACCGATCTGGTCCATAGATTTATGAAACATTTGTATATGTGGAATTGTGAACAAAACTTGAGCATGAAATAATACTCCAAAAGAATTTCATAATCTCTGTGGCTGATATACTATAAGCATATAGTATATGGCAATATTCATCTTGACACTCCCATATTATATATCCCATACTACAAACTTTAGCCAGTCACAGGCTGGTTAAGCCAATAAGCTTTAAGGCGTTGTCTTTCTAGAGCAATATAGCATTGTCACGACATTGAGCTTGAAAAGTTATACATCATAAATCAGATAACGAACAACATTAAAGAAGGCAATATTAGAAATTATGGATACTAAAATCAGTTTCAATATCCACCTGATGCATGTATACACACAAACTAACAGTGCATAAGTCAACAATGATTATTTACTTATCTATCATATTACTGTTATTAAAAATAATTGATCAAAACTTACAGATATATAACGCTATAATTGAAATATGACATTTAATATGAATATTAAATCCCAATAATCAGAATAGATTGAAACATATTACCATCAGCCTGTTCTGAGATAAAATTAATTAAATTTTAATATAAAATAGCTCCTTCTATAAAAGAAATATCAGGCACTGTTCAACAGATTGATAGTAGCGCTAGGAGAATCATATCTCCTATACATTAACATGAAGTTATAATACACATGGTCCTACAATGGGGCCCTGGCCTATCATTGGGGTATTATTACATATATTACAGGAATCTTTGAAGGACTGTGTATCCAAAATCACATTGGAAGGAATAAATCATATATTTCTATATTTTCTTGATCACATGATTCAAATAACTTTTCTCATAAATATACTATTGTTTTGCACTAATTATATTAATATCACTATATTCTTAACATAATTATGTTCATAAGGAATTTTTATCAGTGCTATAAATACAGTCGTTATTTCCAAAATCAACACAGTGACAATTGTGTACATCAATTGTGTAAATCCCAAGTGTTTTGTTAGTAATAGGTGCGTCTCTTAGACAGCCGATAGCACGTTGTTTGACAGTGGTAATAAACATGATAAACACTACCTCTTGAGGTCATATGATGTGAAGTATACTAGTATACTATTATAAATTCACCAAAACAAGAGTTACTTATCAAATTGTACTTTCGTAATGACATTAGAGCTTCTGTTTAAACAGTAGTCTGGAAATATAAATATTAAAAAAAGGAAAACCTTATTTTAGTGTTAATATATAACATCTATCACTTGATTCTTGAATGTTTGAAGAACTTATAACAATTTATGGTATACATATCAGTGATCAAAATTGTGCCATATTCAACTTTATATTCATATTCATTCTTTAGTTTCAGAAAAAAAGGTTTTATCTCCAAACAAAAATGTGCATTATTGTGAAAACTAACAGGATATAATTAGTTAAAATCTTTTTAAATAGGTTGTTAATGTCCTAATGTATTAAAATGTTACAAGTGTCGATTACCACGTTGTATAAATAATTATATATGCTTCAAAGCCTGTGTAGTGGTAGATAAACCAACCTGGTTTTCAGATAACAACATGTATTTAGCAAATAGTTACTTTAATATACAACATTCTTGAATAGATGCCTGCCTTGATGAACGGCTGGTTCTCAGAGTGTTACAATATTAATAAAGGCCTGCCTTAATTTAAATAGAAGCCATGAGTGAAATAGCCCGTCCGCATGTCCGCGATGGGTAATTTTCAGCGAAGACGGGTAACGTTTTATCCTTGCACGCCCGCATGTCGTGTTACTTTTTGTTTGTTTTTCAATATATATATCATCGATCACTGGCCAACATGTATGAGGACGGGTAACTTCTCAGACTTACCAGTCCTCATGTGACATATTCTGACAGTGAAATAGCTGGAGCTTTATACACTGCTAATAGATTTGTGGCTGCATATATTTCATTGTATGATGTCAGTTTGCTCCAACTTGTCCAAGTTTTTCTATGACACAAACAAGTCAGTATGCAGTGAATTTGTATTAATTTTGTTTGTTATGGTCTTCACAATCTAAAAGGTTATATCATACAGACACGGTTCATAACATGTTATTCATAAGGATGAAAAACTTGCTGCAAAACTTCGTTTGAAATTAATAGAAGCATGCCTTGAATAGAAGCTAGTTCTGAGAGTGTCGCGAAATTAATAGAAACCTGAACTTCTATTTTAATAAATGGAGGTATTATATAATGCCACAATTAATTCAGTTGAATTGAACTATTAATATTTCTATTGTAATGTCATTGTATTATTACATATACATGTATATATATAATAATACATGTATATATATATATATATATATATATATATTCATTTTATCAGGTTCATACATACTATCAACTAGCAGGGGCAGATTGAAGGGTGTGTGCCAGGCCTTACACACACAAACCAATGTACTATTACTATTATTTACATTATCTATCTAATTAGTTAAGATTACACTAGATCATTTATAGTTTAAGTAAAACCAACTAATACTTTGCTTGTCAGGGCTAAAGTCCCCATTAAAGAAAGAAATTTCCTGGATATGCTCCTGATTTGGATATAGGATATAGTGCAAGATGTTTTTAAATAATACACTACCACATGTTACAAGTTACTTGCTGGTATATATCATTATAATATAATACTTACCTCATTCAGAGTGATTGCTAAGATTGATACTTACCTATGTAATGTTCTGTCCCCATGCTATCACATAGATCTAGACATGATACCAGGTATGTTATTTTTACTACTAGTAGTATTTTGTCTATTAATTAGTATTCCCAAATTAAATTGTCTTCTATCATGATCTTTTTAGTTTCATTATCCTAATAAATTAATATTTGAAAATTGAATATCATTGTAATATACTTGTGTAATAAATCTAGAATGCAATATAGTATTTATATATACATACAATACTACTATGTCTTTAATTCAACGTACATAATAATAGATCAACTATTTGTATATAATTATATTGGTTAATTATATATTGGTTAATATTATAAGGTATAGTACATTATACATATTTTAATATAATATTACATTTTATTTAATAATATTGTAGCTATTACATTGCTCTTGTAGGTATTTCTGTCACATTATTAGGGGTATTGTCAAGTATACATGTAGGCCCTATGCCATAATTTCATAGCAATAATATTATACTTATAAAGTACATCAACATTATTTGTTAGTGTAATATGTTCAATAAAATATGGCCCATAAAATACAAGTATAAATGTCAACCGTTTCATTCATTGATAGATTATGATAGTAAATTAAAACAACGTTTGTAATCCATGCATTGATGATTGTAGGCTTATATATTTTCATAATTACAAATAATCTGGATGTGACTATAAACAACATGTACGCCAATAGTTGTCAATGCATGTGCAATAACTGTGAACCTTTCACACACTGTAAGGTAAATACCTACCTATAAGCATGCAGAGCACACACAACAATCCCAAGACAGTGATCGAAAAAGGGGGTCGATGATTTGTATTCATGCCCCCTGCAAGTTTTATTCGCGATTTTTTCACTGAAAACATCTTCGACAAGCGATCCAGCGCTTGTGTCATTCAACCACACTAGTATATATACTCCACATGTAGAACGTATGATAGTTATATGGCACCGCGTAAGTTTCCTTTCGAAATAAAATTGTTTACGAAATCCACCGCCTGTCTCTTATCGCGCCACTCTATGTATTATTATTCTACTGTCTTGGCTCGGTCGGTAGTCTCCTATTTTCGCGTGTGACAGATCTATAATGGCGCCGGGGTCCAGCGTGATTCGGCGCATGCTTGGGCGTTAGTGTTGCCTCGCAACGGTCAATTATTGCCCCATGGAAATCCGGGTCCGTCAGTTATAATGGACTGGAATTACAACGCATTGTTTACTGCCAATAAACTATCGACACTGAGCTTTCTCTTCTTACAGTACTCGTATATTAATATGGGGGATATCGGCTGATACGGTACAATAGACGGTTCCCATTTTATACAGTGGGGGTATTTTAATTATTTTAATTAGTAATGTGTAGGCGTGTGTGTGTGTGTGTGTGTGTGTGTGTGTGTGTATGTGTGTGTGTGTGTGTGTGTGTGTGTGTGTTTGTGTGCGTTATAACTTGTATACGCATGGTCAGTTAGGGAAATATTCCCCCTAGTCTACCAACATATAGAGATCAGTAAACCTACGTATGTATAGTATACATATCATTGTGTCGATTTAACCGTATAGGTCTAACATTTTAAAGAAACCATTCTTTCTACGTATGCTACAATCTCACATGAATCTAATAAACAGCTAATAAAGGCAAGTATATTACATTGTCAGAATCAAAAGAAAAACATAGAAAATGTTAAGTTACATAAATAATCCTTCTCCTTTAAAG
>JAUTBV010091831.1:0-18137 GCA_032361325.1 Lepetodrilus fucensis | reverse complement strand
TTCACTGCCTGTGTTATATAATTGCTTCCATTACCTGTGGTATATAATTGCCTTCATTGCCTGTGTTATATCATTGCCTTCATTGCCTGTGTTATATAATTGCCGTCATTGCCTGTGTTATATCATTGCCTTCACTGCCTGTGTTATATAATTGCTTCCATTACCTGTGGTATATAATTGCCTTCATTGCCTGTGTTATATCATTGCTTTCATTACCTGTGTTATATCATTGCATTCAGCGTACTTTAGTTATAGACTTGATCTTAGAATTAGTGCAGCTATCAGGATATGTCCAAATGACCATTGTACCGAGGAAACAGTTCAAAGATTGCTGTGATTCTCAGACGAATTGATTTATCCTTCCTTGGTTGACATTCCTGTAAAAACTTGCCCACAATGCAATGCTGCGTGTCACTTCCGTCAGCCATACATGGCATCGACATTTCATATGTGAAAACAAAAGGTTCGTTCACGTGTATTTCAAACTAGGTTTTTGGTGATTATGCTGTCGCTGGTTCAATAAGAAATGTCAGTGTATTTAGTTAGGTTAAAAACATGTCCTATATTTAAAGGTGTCAAGATCTGAGATACAAATATCAGGATGACAGCTAGAAATGTCAATACCATGACAGGAAAAAATTCCAACCTTCATAAAAAAAAGATGATATATCCACAAGACAGTTGCTATTGTATGAGGACTCGAACTTTCATACAGAAAAAATAATCAAACCTCTGATAAAATATTAGCTCTTATTTTTATTTCCAGTTAAATGAGTGCATGCTTGTAAATACAGTGCTATATTTATAGCAACCTTACTTTTGCAGTTTGAAATGAAACAACAGTTATTGTCAATACTGAGAAGCAAAATCAAATATGTGGGTGTTGTATATCATATGTATCAACCCTCTCCCTGTTGAAGGCAACTGGAGATACCCTAATAGTAATATCTGTGCTTAATCCAGCAGTGTTATGGTTCAACCAACTTTATTATGATTGCCTGATTGTCTGATCGTACTTCCATCTTTGTGATGACTAGCAAACATACAGAACTAACTTTCTACAATCGCGCACAACATTTATACTTATATGTGTGCTAATGTGAGGGAGTCCAATACTGTGTAGGCCTAATGGAACCTCTACTAGGTTTCTGTCAACAGAGGACCCGTATTTATATATATATATATATCTCGTGAAAGGGCATTACTGTAAGTTAGTATCCACCAAAATAAGCCTATGGTCAGGAATGTCAATAGATTCCATGTCAAACACACATGTACATATATAGCACAGGTGAGTGAACGGGCTCATCTAGTCTTTAACCCTGTTCCATATCCTGCTGGAAACAGTGGCAACGGATTTAGGTCATCGACAGACCGATGATCTTCTCGCCAAACACCTGCATTCCCAATCCTTCTATAAGTCTTCATAGTTAGCCGCGGAATGAAAGAGTATTTTGTCCCTAAGCACGCTTTACACGGTGTTAGCATGTAACTTTGACTGACCGTCTTGGTTGATGGCCGGATTAGCTGCGAAGACCAACATAGTAAGGAACTGTAAATGTAGATAAATGGGCTTAAGTCAGGGTTCCATTGCGATGTTCCTGAGGTGTTCAGTGGCTACGAAGACGTAAGAAAGCACGTACTACACGCACACGCAGGACTGTACGTAGACACGCGGCATCCCACGTCTGCTCGCGGACCAAGACAGAGGCGTGAACAGGTTCAGATAACTCATCTGCATCTTCTGTTAGCATTCAGGCAAGTTGGACTGGAGCAGATCACTCCGCCTCCGTCGTTACCTCAGCGAATGGACAGAGTTGCCCGCGCGTCAATTTGAACAAGACGTCACTAGTCAAACATCGGAGAAAGCTGCTCCGTCCCTACTGTCACTTACACCAGTGTTGACTGAAGACTTTTGACGGTCGTTGGTTTCTCGGGGATACAGTGTAACTAATGTCTCGGCGAGGCAGCACGAGACTTGAGGACAAGCACTAGCAGCAGACGACACCTAGCCGCCTGCGTGCTGTCCGAGTGCGCTAGAGGTGGTCCACCGTTCGAGTGGAGGTGGAATATATATATACACGTGACTATGGAAATGGTGGACTATATCAAAGCAATATCTGTGTTTTTAATCTTGACAATATATGGGAATTCATATTCCAACGGACAGAGAAGGCGTGCGAGAAACACTCCAAAATTCCCATGCACGTCCATGGGAATTCAATGGGTCAGGCACCCAGAAAACTGTTCTCAATATTATATATGTGGCTATGGCAAGCCTCAACTGCTTCCTGCTTGTCCTCGTAGCTCTGTGTGGTCTAATCAATTTAAAAACTGTGTGCCTGCCTTTTCTAGATGGGATGACTGCAATAATAAGACAAAAAAGCCCGATAGGGGCCATTACCCGATTTATACCCCCTCTAGTGATTATAGGACTACTGTTACCACCCCTGTGTATACTTCCCCACCCACCACGAAGCGCACCACTCCCTGGTGGCAACGGCGTACGTCGTCGTCGTGGAGACGTAGCACGCCGCGTTGGCGACGACGTACGACTCCGTGGCAGTGGACGACGTACAGGTGGCATACGACGACAGTGCCGTGGGAGACCACGGAATATTCTAGGAACACGCCGGAATGGAGGACGAAGTCTCCAAAGTGGAGGACGAAAGTTCCGAGACGGCGAACAAATTCACCTCCGGAATGGTGGACGAAGACGCCTAGTTGGAGGACGAGAGCTCCCGAGCGGATCACACAGGCTCCAGAATGGACTTCAAGAGCGCCGAGATTCAGATGGAGAACGAAAACTCCAGAGCGGACCACACAGGCCCCAGAATGGACTTCAAGAGCGCCGAGATGGAGAACGAAAGCGCCAGTTTGGAGAACGGAAGCGATGGAGCTGACAACGTTAGCACCAGTGTGGACGACGACACCGTTTTGGAGAACGAAATCTCCTAAAAGGCGTACAAAGGCCCCATTCTGGCGGACGAAAGCGCCTCGTTGGAGGACGAAAGTACCGGAATGGAGGACCAAAACACCGGAATGGACATCGAAGGCGACCGAATGGTCACCGGAAGTACACGAGTGGGTGACGAAGGTACCCGAGTGGAAGACCAAGAGACCGTCTTGGAGGACTAGGAAGCCGCCCATATGGTGGACGAAATTCCCTAGGTGGCGTACTAGACACCCGAGGTGGTACCCTAAAACAACAGTTCCAACCACGGTGGTAACTACTACATCCATGCCACCCACTACTACTCCTACTACTACAACCACGACGACGACGACCACCACCACCACCACCACTACAACAACAACAACAACAACAACGACAACAACAACAACGACGACGACGACGACAACAACAACAGCAGCAACAACAACAACAACAACGGCAATAACGACAACAAGGCCGCTTCTTCCACATAGGATATCTACCAAGCCAATTTCTTTTCCTGAGAGAAAGTCTTCTACCAAAATACCAAACTACAACGCAGGTAAGGAATTATTCTTGCGCTTCACATTTACAAATATATTGTATGAACATAAAAAAGACAAACAAGAAAAATACAATTGCCATGACATAAATAAATATAATACATAATTAGAGAGTACTGACAAACTGGATTATGCCATCCTATATACTCTTGTAATTGTATACACTATATACCGGTACTCATCCTTTATAATATTCGTTATATGTTGTGTCAAATGTTAAATCATATATACATAAGTTATCCAGATACGATGGTATTCGCATATTAGAAACAGGAACAAACAATCATTATCACCCAGTTAGATTTCGTAGTTGTTTTTTTTGTAAAATTTCAAACACATTGCTTTTCGCTATTTCGCTCTTTAACATAACACAACGCCAAAGAACTTTGCAGATCTCGAGATCGAATCCAACCCCCGGGCAGAATACTTAAACATCAGCTACCATTCATGGATGAATGTCGTGCATCAGCATGTGTACCGTGTACCATGGTACTGTCATAACATTGTAACAGCATCAGTCGTGGTTTTCATGTATAAGTTCAGTTGTCGCGTGTACTCCTCCCGCCAAATGCATCCCATCATAAAAAACTGTTACCGATCACTAATGGTTCAAATGTCAGAAATTAATTGTCGTTTTGTTTTTAATTAAACTTTCTAATAACAGTACATTTACCGCATAGTCTATAACTCTATGTTATGTTCTGTCACATACATTAGACCCAAGATCTAATTTAATTTTAGACACACGATCGAATTTAGTTTAGCTTTGTGTACCATATGCATCATTCATACTCTCTATTATTTGATTTGCTTCATGTATTTCAAGGAGGGGTTCAATTTGCCCTTTTAACAATTTGTTTAAATCAATTTGTTTATTCTTTTCCGTGAAATAATATCAAATATATATTCAACCAGTGCTATTTTGGATCGAAATAGACCACATATAGAACGTTCATTGCACACAACATGAAGTTTTCTGTTTACATGTGGGGATATAAAACCAAAGAGAATCCCATTAAATAAACAGTGTTATTTTCAACTTTACATTCTCTATTATTCATGTATAGTATTAATAGTAATTGCCATACACAACTATTCAAGCTAGTGTTATATTCAATATAGTCTCTAGCCTAACACATTATAGGAATTTACGATGTTTCTAAAAACATCCAAGGCTGTTTCAGTTAGTTCAACATTCTGATATCTGGAGTTACACGACATAGCATAAATGTCACGCAACAGATATAATATATATTTAAACAAAGTTCTTGGTAAATTTAGTTTCCATCTCTTCAAATTCAACATTTGTATTTTTTTTGTTATTTTTTTTTCGCCTTGAATAACAATGCCTTGTGATTTAGCAAATACTAATAGAGACAAGATTGCTCTTGACCGCCAAAAAGATGGATAACGGCGAGTTTCGTACCACTCAAGCACGATCTTTGTCCACGTGACAAGCATTGAACGTTTCCCAGTCGTGAAAATGGAGAATTACGTAACTGGCAAACGTTGGCTATGGAATTGGTTGCATAACACGGACGAGTTCAAGTCAGAACATTAAACACAAACACTTGTGAGGTCCCGTATTTTAACATGCAACACTTGACGGTAAAACAGAGCTAATTTGCTAATGTCAAAGCTGGTTTTGACGCCGTGAAGAAGTTATGAACATGTAGCATTCAAGCACTCCACCGGCCGTTCGATGAACAAACATAAGGTCAATATTCTACTGGATACTTAAAATACAATGTCAATACTTGCACCGTAGTTCCTATAAATGAAACCGATGGTATTTTATTCACTTCCTGTCACGTGACGCTGATATGGTTAATATGACAGATCTGCTGAACAATTAACCATTGATTGAGTCTAGAATTAGGGCGGGTTTACATCTGACCTTGCGCTAAGACTACGCCATCGTGACGTCTTCATGGCGTACGTATGCTAGCAGGTCACACGTACATGGCGAACGTATGCTAGCAGGTCACACGTACATGACCATTACACGACAATCCGCGAATAAATAATAAGCGTAATAACATTTCTCTAAAAACATAAACGTACACGTAACAATGATGTAACACTACCAGACTATACTGGTTCAAACAAACTGAAAATGCGCGAATAATTTATTTAGTATTTTAAATATTATAATAACGATGTATAAATAAACGTAAGTATTTTTCTAATAGCATATCATGTTGATTTAGATGCTTATTTTGCTTAAGTTCAAGTTTAATAGCACAATGAACTCGCTATAGTAATACCCTTTTGGTAGCGTAGATTAAGAAAGAGCATTGGTCAGTGCCATAGCAACATTATTATAAACGTGTATCTTTCATAGTTTTAAAATAGTCTATGGTTTGCATATGGATTCCTATAGATGGATACGTCATGTGTTTATTTGCCGATAAACACATGAAGTATCCATCTATAGGAAAATATATAGAAAATAAAATACCAAAATAGTCTTCAACTGCAAATTCGACTATCAGATCGGCAGGATAATTATTGGGATTGTGCTGTCAGAGTAAGCAAACCATAGACAGAGGCAGAGCGCTTAAATATGATATACAGTAACTGATATGATCTCTCTCTCTCTCTCGCTCTCTCTCTCTCTCTCTCTCTCTCTCTCCCTCTCTCTCTCGTCGTCTCTTTCGCTCTCCGCTATCTCCCCCTCTTCCTCCCTCTCTTTCTCTCTCGCTCTCCCCCCCCTCTCTCTCGCTCTCTCTCTCTATCTATTCTATCATTATATCAACTGAACAGCTTGAACACCTGAGTGTAAGTCATGATAAGCAATCCTATCATTACCTGAACACTTAGTTGCAGGTTCGTTTGTGGAATGCTTTTAAGATCAGTGAAACACATATCAGTAGATAGTTAATACTAGTATATAAGAATATGTTCAGCAGTATACACGTGACTATGAATCCATATTAGCAGTGATCAGGACAACGAAACTGGATGTAGATACATTTGTTAAATGAGCATCTAACGAAGCCCATGCCAGTGGCTTGTGACTTTGAACTTTTAATGTGCATGAAAAGTCGACATAATTGTCTCCAGTATTACGACTTGTTTTATCTTAAGCCTTGTTTCGTATTTGTTTTCTTACAAGTGTGCATCTTGGATAACAAAAAACATACTCCTACATTTGGATTTATTCTTCACTTCTTACCCAACTCAACTTGGCACTTGCTGATGGCTGACTTTCTAGAAAGGATATTTGTATATTAGTGATCATGTATTACCTGTCCATTTGGCAATTTCAGCATCTTGGCAAAACTATAATGTTTCATAATATACTTACGGCTTAAGCCTAAAGGTTAGATTCTCTGAGATATAGATGTCAATATTTGAAAGGAAGTGGACTATCTAAGAACACGGACTGCTGGATGAGCACGTGCTGTTTGAATGCAATGCTATAGGAGCTAAGCTTTCATCGCTGTATACCACTGGGAATGCTATGAGATATGTTTGTCTTGGCACGACAGTTGACGTAAGCTTAATAAGCGTTTGCTCAATGGACGCGGATGTGTTAGTACGAGAGTCTAATAGTAATTCCTCATGTCACTTGTTCAAGCTTTCGTATTGTTACTAGATTTCAAACCAGAGCCATTAAGCATTTGAATTTGTACCTTTTCACAGTCCGATTGAGCTTTTGATTGGTAAGAAATGGTTTGTGATTACGCCAATTTTCTTGACTGATAAAAACATCATAATAACGTAAAACTTAATTATAACGTACATTGAAAACTTATTAGTATTATTTTTAAACCATCATTTATTTTAATTGTATCTAAGAAAATTGAGATTACGTTTATGGTTTATCAGGGATTTTCTGTCGATTCGATAATAAGCTCTGAAAGATACCGCAACTGCATTACGATTCATCTAAATTGGTGCATATGCACCAAGGATAATAACTATTCTCTTTCAGACTCTAGTACGTTATATCCATTGGGCAGAAGATCCCAATTCGATTATTTGTTCTATCCACTTCGCTATTTAAACTGATTAGAAACAATGTATGTAAGTGCTTGAAACAAATTAAGGACTAACCAATCAACAAATCAAGTTAATACAATATCGGAGATCATTTAAAATATAGGTATGCTTATTTGACGTACAATAATTTCCGTCTGTAATATTAGCCAAATAAAATCTGAAACACATCTTCCAAATTCAAATACCCTGGTATCAGTTGTTTCTATGCGTCATTATGTCCTTGAACATATCACACACCAAAAAAAATAATTGGCATTTCGTCAACGATTCAGTTCTTGAAACTAGCATTAGACATGGAATTAGGAAACTATCTTTAAATCACATATTTTCCAATACAAAAATACCATTGTCAACAATTGAGAACATATCATAACCTCATGCTTAACATATATTTGTATTCGGCAAACACCTTTCTTTATCAACGTTACCAGGTTATCAAAGTTTCCTGTTTACGGACACTGATAAATGAGAGCCAAAATTCATGTTTTTGTGTTTGTTTCTTTACATCGAGACGGAAATTTGCTGACATGTATATTTTTAATATCAATATTTTCCGTGTCGGTTTCAACATATTATTATTAACTTGTTGGCATTGGATCACAGAGAATATTATATTTTCCCACGTTGTTGGCTAAAAGAAAGAGTGAACATAATATCATTGAACAAGCACCGTCTATGCCGTTTGACTCCGAATATAATACGTCGGTGCCAGTCATGTCTATTCGACACATTTCATCATGGAGAAGTGACATATTTAACCGTGAACTCAATTTGATTAAAATTCGGTCTGTGCCTTTCGACGCATTTGTTTCAATCCATGTAAATCCCAGGGCAAGCCAGAGGGCCTCTACAGTTTAGTGCTTGTGTTTGCGAAACATGTGGTCACGCCGCTTGAGCCTTTGCGATATTGTCTTCTGGCCCGTTTGAGACAGAAATTTGATTTTTTAGTCAAACAAATACCTAAGTACTTCTAAATGATACACGACATTTTACTGGCTGTTGTCTTTCAATGTCGAGTAATCCTCTGCCTTTTGAAGTGTAGACTTTTTCATTTGATAGAATAAAGAAATATCTCAGAAGAGGGACATTTATCAAGGTCTGAACTTATTTCTTTTTGTTATTTATACAACGTGAATTTATATAGCTTTAATAGTAAAGACAAGGTTGCGTGAATCTGAATGCAAAGATTGTTGATTACATTGTAACAACGGAGGTTACGAATAATAAGAAAAACAATTGTGAAATTGTATCGAAATATATATTACATATGAATAAATGTATTTAAATGTTGAATTAACAGGAGTAACGAGATAACAATAATATGTATTTGTAATAAGAATCTTGAATTCATTTTATAATTTAATACTTGTGCTGACATCATATGATCACCTAGCCTTAGTTTCATTTACCGATACCAGTAACTCATTATATATGAAATGGTATTTTAAGATAGTATTATGTGTAATTCAAGCAAAGTTTGGGTTCCGGAACATGTTGAGATAGTTGTGTAGCCTACTATTACATCATTATGCTATGACACAATATTTTTCGTTTGTATTTGAAAAGACTCAATTAATATTTGTTTCAAAAAGCCCAAACATATTGATCTATTAAACATGTTATTAATAATATTTACATAATTAGAGTGCACATGCCGTTCGTAAGAACATTGGAAAAGATGCATGATTGTGTTAAAAAATGAATTGATATAAAATATAATGAAAATAATTCATCCACCAAGCAAAAATATAATATATTTCTTTCCCACATATTATTGTAATTTGAGTTGATTGCAATTAGAGAATAAGTAGTAAACTGAAGTACAACATATAGATGAAGCCGATATCAGAATATATATCGCAAGTATTGCATATATATCGCAAGTATTGCATATATACAATATCATTATTACTAGCAGTACTGACTTGAGTAACCACACCACCACCTAAACTAACCATAGTAATCAAGTTACTGACATAGAGCGTATTCGTTTCATCACTCGACCAACCCTAGGGTGACGATTGAGTGATGAAATTAGCCAATGACCCAACAATGAAACGAATACGCTCTATGTGTCAGAAATTCTGCCGAAAACTATAAATAACTGGAAAAGTAGTGACGCACATCTGTTTAATTGAGAATAAATAATGACATCAGTTTATACTGACTTGCTTAAAAGGACACAATGAAGTATTCGGAAGAAACCACAGCCAAATTAGACGAAGGTATCTGGCATCTGCGGATCGTAACCGTAATTTGTTTAACAGCCAAATTAGATGAAGTTATCTGCGGATCGTTAGAGTAGTTTGGTTAACAAAGCACGCCTTCATTCCTGGGTCTAATTTCGTACAGGAGTTAAGGTACTTTAACTTTAACTCTGTCTTGGTCTGTATCGCTGTATTGCTGTACTGGTGTAATGTTGTATCGCTGTATCGCTGTATTGGTGTACTGGTGTAATGCTGTATCGCTGTATCGCTGTATCGCTGTATTTCTGTATCGCTGTATTGGTTTACAGGTGTATTGCTGTATCGCTGTATTGTTGTACTGGTGTAATGCTGTATCGCTGTATTGTTGTACTGATGTAATGCTGTATCGCTGTATTTGTGTACTGGTGAATGCTGTATCGCTGTATTGGTGTATTGGTGTAATGCTATATCGCTGTATCGCTGTGTCACTGTATCGCTGTATTGCTGTACCACTGTATCGCTGTATTGCTGTGTTTCCGTATCGCTGTATCGCTGTATTCATGCACTGTTGTATTGCTGTATTTCGGTCTTTCTGTACTGCTGTATCGCTGTATTGCTGTATCGCTGTATCGCTTTATTGCGGAGAGGTCTGGGTCGGTGACACGTGTGTATAGCTACAGAGACACCATGGCTCATGTAAATACGATGAAGCAGATTGAAAAAATATTTAGTTAAGGGATTAAGAAGTTTTAAAGTCAAATGCCAGTGTTACTGTTTGTGTTGATTGTTGGGTTACTCTTGTATCGGTCAATAAAGACAAGTTATGTTTTAACAACACCATGCTTTTAAAGTCCACTGTTGTCAGTTTTCACAGACGAAATTCCGAGACAAGTTCAAAACAAATGTAAAGGTTGCTGGTTAGTTTGACCGAACTGTTGCTGAGTTTTGTTTCAATAAATGACACTAACCTAGTTTAGTTTAAACACATTTTATTCAAGACCAAATGGATAGTTTAGAAGTTATTACAACTTAAATTAAAACTGCTCCAATTATAACTATTAACTATAAGTTATTCTGAAAGGTTATGGTTTGATATATTTCTGTATCATTAACTTTAATATATATATGTAATACCATATTTCGTCTGACATATTTTCAAGAAGCATTTTGATTGTAGACCCATTGTATATAACACATGCTAAATAAACACACACTGTTAGATAGCTTATAAAATAAGTTAGGCCAGCAATAAGTTAGGCTATTGATGCTATTGATATTTTGAAAAGTAGATCTCCTTGTTAGTTCTATACTTTCTCGACATTTAATCATACTTGAACTATTTCCATACTAGATATTAAAAATACAAATCTAACATATAGAACTGGTATCAGAGACTACTATTATATTATCAATGGTACACCTGTACTCATTACTTCGACTATACACACCATGGAGAAACACGTACGCACGCACGCATACACACACACACACACACTCTCTCTCTCTCTATCTCTCTCACACACACACACACACACACACATCTATCTGTAGAGTGTGGCCGCTGGCTAGGTTACCTTGACTAGAACGAACATGCAAACTTTGTACTTCCTCCTCTGTTGCCGATGAATTTCACTGTATGTTCTACTGCCAATTTATTAGTAAAGATATTCCAACAAAATACTCAAAATGGCCCAATCAAATAACATTTTCACGACTAATGAACTTAGTAAAAATCACGGAATTAAAAAAACTGGCAACTTATATACATATTATACACCGTGCGCTAAAATAAGTACGACCTCAATGTACTATCCATTTATATTATTCCATGTTTATTTATATGTAGAAGGTATATATTCTCCCACTTGATCACGTGTTATGTAACTTTATTATGTATATATGATGTATTGTATAACTATGCTCTTGTACCACCGTGAGTGGAGAATAGAGTAATAAACTTGACTTGACATAGCTACACACGCATCCATCCATAACTAAATGTACTATAACATATGACTTCTACCATCTTTAACACAAAGCTTGACTATTCTTAATTACTGTCAGTAGAGATTCCAGAATTGTCAGTATAGCAAATCCACACGACTCATGACCATATCCAACCACTAGTTAGGTCCAAGGACCCAACAGTGGCGGTATGTAGACAGTCGTCAGTCCACACTGTCTGTGAACACAGGATTCAACACGGCATACAGATACGTATCGGGTCATGTTGATCGCTTGTTGTCAGATTGGACAGAGTTATCTGAGCATGCCTCGGCGTGTCGCTGTTTCAATACAAGAAAGCCGACTTAAATTGTAAAAGGATTCACTGAAAATGTCAGAGTTGGTCAGTTCAATATGTCATATGACCTCTTAATTTTTCTCACCAAACAGTGAAGTATTTATTTTGCATCGCTACCGCATGTTCCAGGGTCTCTTAGCAATGTATTAGATATCGGCAAAGAGAGTGCTAATGGTCTCTTAGCGGCTAAGAGAGCTTCGAGAAAAGATACCCAGCAGGATCCTAACACAAATCCTAACAGGATCCTGGCAGGACACTTTCACCTCGGGTGTCCTGGTGTATTTTTGAGCATCTAACGTAAGGTGTCCTGACACCTAAATCATTCTGTACTGTGTAAAGTGTGCAGGTCTTGTGTTTGGCAATACTCGTATATGTATCCTGTATTTCTACTAGGTACACTTTAGCATAAAGGAACGGGGTTCCAGGGAACATATAGCAATGATATGGTCAATAACATGTATAACACTGTAACTCTACCTGAGGTAACCGTTAACTCCAACATTAGCAATGAGTTACTAATTACGTAGTAGTCTACGGCTATGGATGGAGTTAAATATACCTTAAAGTGTTACGCAGTCTGGTACAGGAGAACACTGGTCCCATTCCACAAAACCACCGTAGCTTATAGGAGTTATTACGACTCTTGTAGAGCCACAATGGTTATGTGGACCAAGCTGTTCTATATAATACTGCTTGACTGTATGGCTAATGTTGGAGTTACGGCTACTTTGGAATTTCGTATACGAGAGACCCAACCACGATCCACAAAACGACCGTCGCTTTATAGGAGTTACGACCACTTGTAGAGCTACGGTGGTTATGTGGAACAAGCTGTCCTATACCGAAGGCGTACTATGGTAAGTTTGGAGGTAATGTTACCGCCCTTTAATTCCGGAGATCCCAGAACCAAGCCCAGTACCTATGAAATCAGATTGTAAAATTATATTAATTCATAACCAAGATTAATTTTCTATATACCAGGCATTCATTAATTCACGACATATAGAGTATTTGTAGCGACTACATACACGGACATCTAAAACAGTGCGTTGTTGCATCCACAAACCTTACAGGGTTTTAACTCGGAATTAACAGAAGAATCCTACGGGAGGCCGCTGTGTATTTGAATTGGACTTCACTGGCATTTGCCTTCAAACGCCGCATGTGCAACCTTTCACAATGGCATGAGGTGACGGGCGCGAGTATGAGTGTGTGCGGACCTGACTAATGCATTTTTCTCGCCTCTGACTTCTGTAGGCGACCGTCACGTCACCTGTTGAACGCCATCAACGTGCTAAACTGTTAATCCACACAAAAAACAACTTCAGGTTAAAGTCACGTGGCAATGGTTGCACGCTCTGTTGTATGCAAACACCATGCACGACACACATATCCACTTGACGTTGATTGTCGCACATCTAAGTCATTGCTAAAAATACCAACTGCCGTAATTCTAACATTTCTGGAAAATATATTTCATACAGGAAATGTACTGAATTATCAGTTTCCGTTCCAGTTTATTCTCGGAAAGCCACCATAAACAGAGATACACATTCCGTAATTAATTGATCAACATTATGAATCTATTAGGGCGAGTATAAACATTCATATTCATATTCAAATAAAAAATGTCCGTGTCTTTATTGATAGGCAATAACTATACGAAATTGTATCCAAAAAATATAAAATAGGAGATACTAAATATTGTTCTGTGGAACCGAACCCGGCTCATTGGTTTGTATCCGCTTCACAGTACAACAAACATCCCACATAGTGTACGTTAGTGGTCTTCTTTGGCTTCTATATTACGTTTGTCTGCGGTTCTGTTTTCAGAGTGTGGAGTGGCTATTACTAATTTGATCGTGGGAGGTATTCCAGCCAACGAGGGAAGATGGCCGTGGGTGGTCTCCCTTAGATTGACGTGGGCCAAGCGTCACGTGTGTGGGGGCACCCTGGTCCATCCGCAATGGATCGTCACGGCGGCACATTGCGTTCACGGGTAAGTCTGGAGTACTCCCGAACCACGACATCCTCGAGGCTCTAAGTCAAAATTCCGATTTCCGTAGTACTATAGGACCAGTGGTGGAGGTAAAGAAGCAATAGGCATGTGTGTCAGAGGATGGCACCACCACCAATAACGTCTATTAGTCGATGAAGTTTAGATGAAACATGACAAGCCTAGTTCTAGAAGGCAAACGTCTTGGTAAATCTTCCTTTAATATAGGACATTCGTAATTGCCAAATACCTAAAGTATGCCCAACGAATGTTACAGTTTCAAGAGGAGTTTTCACATCGATATGATTTCTCGAAGCTCTCATATCCACTACGAGACCATAGCGCTCTCGTAAGTGCACGACCATCATGTATTAGAGATGCCTACGAGAGTCCTTGCCCCGAGATTACGAATTTTTTCTGAGTACGATTTCATACTCAACTCATAATGTTGTTCATCATGTAATGTTGAGTCTGCGCATGAAATCGTACTCAGAAAGTTTCGTAATCTCGTGGTCTGATGGTCTTGTTGTAGATATGAGAGCTTCGAGAAACGATACCCTGGTTCAATCTTGAATCCTGAGATATAGGATGTACCTACAAGCCTAGGCCCGTTTCAGACTGCTATAGATACCGGCGTCGTTTGTTTCAATGCCTATAGGAGGGTCAACGAAATATTTGTCATTATTTGCTGACATTGTATGGACACTTAGCAAAACACGGAGAAAACGGTGACCTCGCCCAGACGTTTAATCAGCTGGCTGACCCGAGGACACTAGTCCTACGAGTCGATGAATTAGAGAAATCACAGTATACTACGAACAAACATGTTGACTGATCACAACTGCGTCTCAGACAGTTTTGTAGCTTGAACAGACATGTGTTGGCTTTGTCTTATCTGGTACCATGTTTACACGGAGTGGCGTCTTTATCAATGATAGCCTAATAGTATACTAGTATAGTATACTAGTATAGCCTAATAGTATACTAGTATAGCCGAATAGTATACTAATATAGCCTAATAGTATACTAGTATAGCCTAATAGTATACTAGTATAGCCTAACAGTATACTAGTATAGCCTAATAGTATACTAGTATAGCCTAATAATATACTAGTATAGCCTAATAGTATCTAAATGACAAAAGTCAACAGTCTGACATTAAATTCTCAAGGATAGCTTCACTACTTGGACATAAAACCAAGAAACCGTCATCATGTTTCGTACTGAATGATAAGTATGATGGCTATACTAGTTTAGATACTACTTGTTTGGTTACCATTATGATAGGAATATTGATGAATAAACATTATCTAAATAATTATATGAATTTCAATAAAGCAAACACTTCGGCTTGATCAATTTAACGTCTTGCCTTACAACATTCACATACAATATGTGCCATGGGGTTAGACGAAATAAAACACACTCCTAAAGGCACTGTCTGTACAGGCATTTAAGGCTCACCTTCCACTTAAAACACACCTTCTCAAGAGTGACCACAAGATAAGTTAACTACACATCAGCCTATTGGCGGACGTTGACATACTATTTCCGGTTTGGTGTGTTCTCACAGTTTACTGGACCTGATGGACATAACCTTAGAGAATCGTGGCCTATATAAATGTGCAATTCTTCTTCTTAATTATTATTATTATTATTATTGTTATTATTATTATTGTTATTATTATTATTATTATTATTATTATTATTGTGTTTAGTAGTAGTAATAGTTATGGTAGTATTATTATAATGTATTGTGATATTACTCAATAGATTAGTCACAATTTAGACTCAAACTTCTTCTTCTTTCGTAGTAGATAATAAAGTTTCATGAAACGATGTCTTCTATATAGAGACCGGTAATCTGTACATAGCATTAGCCCTTGTCAAAGACGTTTCGTAGCAATTCTTTCGATTTCTAATGATTTTTTAAAACATTTTTTTGAAAGAATTCTACATACAAATGTCAGAAATCATTAAAAATCGAAAATATTGCTACGAAACGTCTCTGACAAGAATTACTGTAGCATGTTATTTAAATGAATGAATGAATTTATGCTTTGCGTCGCAGCGGGAATATTTCAGCCATAGGCGACTTAAAGCGACATACCTAAAATATATATATATATATATATATACGTACCAAGTTAATGAATCTTTGTTAGAATGTGCATAATTAAAGTTCACGGGTTGTCTGAAATTGTTAAATGCCTTGCGATTTAAATAACAAAGTTACACCAGAATCTGAGCTCACTGTATATCTGTGTAGGTCACCATGTATCCCACTCTCCGTAAAACGTACTAACTTCCTGTTTGACCCTTGTAGACATCGCCATTAAAGGCTTAGTCTACTTTGGACGGTCATCCCTGTATGTATTCTAGTGCGTGGTCGCTTCCCACTTAATCCAACACTCTCCGAGAAGAGAGACAATCCCATGTTCAACACTGGATCAGGGGAAGCCGATGATTTTCATCACGTTGTGTGAAATTTGGCTTCTTACCTTTCATCCGGGTTGCATGAAAGTACCGCGAATCCGGATGTTTAGTACCACCATGCTATGGCGACCTTTGACCTCGCACTCGAGAGGAGAATTCAGTGTTGTTAAAATTCGTCTGTTTCTTTTCCATTATATTTGATTTTCTATGTACATGTAGGCCTCCCACATATACCCGGTATGACGGATTAGGTCCGGCGTCCGCCCTACCATATCTCTGTAACCACATGGTACATGTGTGTACCATGTGTCATGTTCACTTATATCCACCCATGCAAATACTGCTCATGTTAACACTAGCACGTACAGATTAGTGGCCACTTGCAAACGGTCAATCTACAGCGGTCCATGCATAACAACACAGGCCTATATGCTGTCTGCCTTTACACAAGGAGGAACCACACTCATGTATTTCGAATATATATGACATATGTCAATCATTCCATCAGTTAGTTGCTAGTAAACGGTCTTACCAAGAAGGAGATAGATCTGTTTGTATCATGGTTTATTCTGGAAGTCGAGATGGTCGTATTGCAATAATACACTAGTAATGGTAACGGCATGTATAACATAATGTATAAAGGGAACAGGGAAAATGATATTTGAATTAGTCAACGTTAAAGCAGTGGCCACGCTGAGATAACGTTCTTGATTTCGTTTCGCCGTAGCAGTCACACTAACGAAATATCGTACAATAGTAGCATGTGTTCAATATATGGTCTACGATTCACTATTTGTAGTTGTCACTTGCATGGTGAAGCCAACGTTTTGCGGTACAGGTTAAATAAATCTGCAAACACTAGCAGGCAGCAGTTCGTATAGTGTACTCCAGGTGAGAACTATGCCAAGATAGTGTTAAATGTGCCTCATTCCAAGTACGAAACCACAAACTCTCGGGGACGAATTGTCTCAGGTAAATAGGCGTTATCTAAGTCAATGGCGTAAAGTAAATTAACATCACTGATTCTACTTAAATAGGCGCAGATGTTTATTGCTGTTGGTTATATAAGTATTGTATTTGTAAAATCAGAACTGGAACGATCAGGTAATTGAATTGCCCTTAGCTTAAATATGGGTGGCAAATTGTATCCAGGATTGTCTTTATCCAATGTTTCCAATACGACTTACCGTATACATATGTGGGATGCACTTTAAAAATGCAATCCTATAAAAAGTCATGTCAACATGACCTTTGCCAATTCTGAACAATTACCTTGGACGAAAGATCATCGATGCACATGTATCTGTTTGTATGCCTAGAGTTAATAGCATGTGTATTGCGTCAAATGTCATTCTGAAGTAAACTCAGTGAGAATACGCCAATAAACTTCATGTTTTTACTACCCGTCTGTTGTAGAAATGCCAGTTTTCAGAAAGCGATCTAATAGGGGGATTGCTAAAAGTACCATGTTTCCTGATTAGCATGCCACGTTTTGCTAGAGTTCTTCAACGATTTGCTAGCGTTGTCTAACTTGGAAATATAACGTTTTCTTGAATGTTTATTAAAATTCAGATCGTAGTACGTCATAGGTCCAACATTAGCCAAATCTTTTCCAAATATGCTAGCGTCTAGAGTGAGAGAGATAGAGAGCGAGAGAGAGAGAGAGAGAGAGAGAGAGAGAGAGAGAGAGAGAGAGAGAGAGAGAGAGAGA
>JAUTBV010091820.1:0-18144 GCA_032361325.1 Lepetodrilus fucensis | reverse complement strand
TGTGTATTGATTTTACTTCTCTATTGATGAATCTGTATCTAAACAGCGCGCACGTAAAATATGAGTAGGCCTAACATTGCATCATGTTAGGACACGGTAAATGCCTTTACCAGGGTTAATTATATACTGTACCTATATCAGGATATGTATAGAACATATCTCGGAAAATACTTTATAAAATGAAAAACAAAGTATCTTCAATTTATTATTTTATGTCTATATATGCCTACTATTAAAGGTAGGCTATATCCACATAAAATTCTACTCATCGTGGTATCGGTGCATATATTTATATAGCTAGGCTAGATTGATTTAGTTTTTTCATACTGTAGGCCTAGTCTACTCTACATGCAGAGCTAATGAGCCTAATCTACCAAATATATGGGTGTCGAGGCGCGCATTTAATGCCAGTGACTGTTGACTATAATGAACGAAATCTCTATTATCATCGTTGCAGTGTTAAACACATAGGCCCTATATGTAGGCCTACATCATCAGTTTGCGCTTAAAATAATCGGGTTTTAAAAGCGAAACCGTAGAATACAATATCTTGGTAGTGCATGAGTAGGCCTATCACTATACGTACGCCGGTTACATTGTAGCCTAGCCTATACTAATCAATATATGAGTTGAGTTGGTTTAAAAAGAAAGAGAGGCGATATCGATGGTATGTAGGCCTATACACAGTTCACGACGACGCCTACAGCTGTAATTTCAATATGCAATCATCACCCATTGAAACAAAACTGCAATATGCCTTGCAAAAATCGCCAATAATCTTCTCAGTACAAACGATTCTTAGGGCATATTATTTACAAAGTGTCTAGCTTTAAGAGAAGGACGGAAAATATGGGGTCAACACCCATTAGAAATGTACACACCCCCTCCACCCCCACCCAATGCATTTAGTTAAGTCATGCATGTGCCACTTTGTAATAAAATAAAAAAAATGTTGGCCACTTAATCATGCTAACATATATACTAATATTTAACCGATATATGCACAACAAAATATGTTTGACCGATGGCAAATAATGAACTCTCCGAGGTTAATGACATTACTTCTGCGAGTTCCAAATGATTCCAGAGACATCACTTGTTGGTCAAACACGAAACTCCGAATGCGACTTGCAAATTTACCTTATAATAATGGAAAACATAACGTTTATTTTATTTTAAGTGTAACAATCAATAGCCTAACTGTTTATTCGCGGTTTATTAAACGAGCTAACGTAAATCTATGCGTAAATTAGTGGTTATAATTCCCTTTTAGCACTCAACTAGCGTTAGCCTCGTTTTCAAGTACCGGTTTCCCATGTGATCCATATTTCAACATGGCTACCGAAAGAGACGAGTCGAAAGAGGTAATACATAGTGAATAAAATCTGTCCTAGGTCACACTGGATTATTTTCTTTATAGCCAACATTTAATTCATAAGTTTTATAGTCCGAGGAAATGTATTATTGCGTTACTGGATGAGCAGAAGTCGTATAGTTGATTGAATTCAACGTCAGTATGTTGCACATGATTCAGAAAACGTGATTTTCACGTGTACAAGATTATCAGTGACAAAGTCATGCTGCTTCTAGCCATTTCTCAACACCAGGACGGCGCGTCTCATGTAATTCAAATTTAGAAAAGTTGTCTGTTGTAAACGGAATCGCCATTCGTGTAGATTAAGTTTTAACAGTAATCGCAATAAAATGTCAACGCCATGTGTCATTCTAGAAATGCCACAGTTTTCGTAATCATCATGATAGATCGAATTATGAGAATATATTGAAAAGCAGAAATGAAACAAATGACATTTTACTAATTTTTATCTAGTATATACAATACCCAAACATGTTTAACAGGGATAGAACTTTACCTTTCAAAACTACTAGCCGAATAATGATTCAATTAACAAATTTGTTACAAAAACTTCCTTATGGATACCTTTACATTACGAGAAAGGGTTTGGGCTAGCAGGCTAGTGTTAAGATCGATCCCTGAGTTTAATTGAATCATATTAGTAATTTAAAATTGTATGTAAGAATAAATTTAAACAAATATTATGTTGATGACCTCAAACTTTAATTTTAAAAGCATACTATCACAGATATTTATGGTTGTTTGAACTAGTTCTTAACTATAACTGCAAAGTACATTCACTTTTCATACATAAAATCATGTTTGTACTTCCAAAAGGTTTTCCAATGCTTTGTGGTTGACAAATCTCCACTGCAACACTCGATATGCATCTGCTTCTTACTACATCATACAAGGGGACATAACTCTAATGTTTGCCCGCACATACCTTCTTAGAAAGTGATGGAATCGGACAATAGCGGAACGTTCCCTTATTTAATGTAAAATATTACTTGTTTTGTAACTACCGAGTGCTGGGGGGATAAGTACATCAGTTAAATAACAACTTTTGGGTGAACAAATCATGCGTAATTAGTCTCAGACCGAAATTTGTTTGTCTATTATATAGGTCAATCATCTGTGATATTATGCCTTTAAAGGGATTTTTCAAATATTCATTCTTTTACTTGTAAATTATGTATTAAACCTATGTTTGTTCATAGTGTGTGTTACCTCTTTCATTTTGATTACATCTAAATTTAAATTTGATTTGATAGAACATTGGCCAAAGACAGTTTCGCAGAAACAGAAGAAAAACCGAGACATGTTTTGTTCTTTTCATGCAAAGTCCATGTGGAACTTGATTTGCCTCCATGTGACTGCTAATGGGATTATTTAGTGAGAAAAAAACAATAGAATAACCATGGTTACTTGTCTTTGAATTGGACTTGCACACAATGTTCCAAAATGTCATTAAAGGCATAATATCACAGATATTTATGGTTGTTTTGGACTAGTTCTTAGCTATAACTGCAAAGTGCATTCACTTGACATACATAAAATCATGTGTTTTAACCTCTCCCTCATGGGTGAGCAAGAAACAATGACTCGTAACATTAAAAGGTACACAAAATCTTCTTACTCACTGTATAGTAATGTGTTCTTGGACGATTTTTTAGTTAGAAATTGTGGTAATAATATACATGTACTTATCCATCCATGCAATCAGCCTGAAAATTCAATTTTTCAAATTTTCTATAATTCTCGCTACAGCACGTTGCTTTTATCATGTGATACAATCTTGCAGCGCTAGGTGAGATGTGCATAACTCTGCGACGTCGGGAACATTATTATATTGATTTGTTGATAAAAGATCATTTGGCAGGAAATAACTCGCTGTATGTGGTGTATGATCATCAGTTCTTATGGTAACATAATGGTTATATTTCAATATTTAATTTGTTACCAGTTACGTGAGGTAGTACCGTAGTAATCAGCAAAGTGATAAAACTGTCTGTAGCCTGCTGAAAGACAGAAAATATGCTAAAAATCTCAATCAAGATGAAGGAGTTAATAATTTTGTCAAAGGAATAATTGACATTCTTTAGCCAAAGTGAATTAAGATCATTTGTTTCTGACCTCAGCAGGGAGCTACCTCCCAAGATGAGGTGGAAGATATTGTGGTGACTGCCCCTGACGATGTCTCCCCTGACATGCTTGTGAAACACCCGCTACAGAACCGGTGGTCGCTGTGGTTCTTCAAGAACGACAAGAACAGAGACTGGACGGAAAACCAGCGGTGTATCACATCCTTCGACACGGTGGAGGACTTCTGGGGGTAAGGCAGAATGGGCGAATACTGTAGACGAGTAGTCCAAAGACATCTTTGTATGGGTGTAAGATTCCAGCTGTGGCGTAAAGGATTAACCCTCTCCATGCTGAAGGCAACTAGAGATGCCCTAGAGAGCAGTGCTTGTGTCTAATCCAGCAGGGAAAGGGTTAATTCTCTCACTTACTTGTAACTTTGTCACATTATGTGATCTTTATTGGCAATGTTACTCATTGCCACTCTTTCCTATCGATATCGCATCAGAAATGTAATTTTCTCGAACATTGATTGTGTATTTAGGATCTCAATTCCAATGGTTACTGTTGTTCTTTTACAGATTGTACAATCATGTTCAAAAGGCCAGCAAATTGCCCCCAGGATGCGACTATTCCATGTTTAAGGTAAGATCCGTGTAGCTTCATGTCTGGGTCAACCATGTCCAGTTGAAGTCCTATGTTTCCGGATCGTGTACTTTGTGGTAATAGTCTAATATTTATCGTAATTCAATCAGGTAATATTTAAGTAGTGTTGTGTCCAATGGTCATCGTGATTTCTGTGCTCTTCCAGGAAGGTATTCAGCCTGCGTGGGAAGACAGTCGGAACAAGAACGGCGGCCGCTGGTTGATCAGTCTCAACAAGCAGCAGAGACACACGGACCTGGACAACTTCTGGCTGGAGACGGTTAGCAGATACACTGGCTTTATTTGTCATAGACATGTCAATTTTCTGGGAATCTGCGGAAATTGATTTATTTGTCATTTAAACCCCAGAACCCGGGCTCATTTTTCACTGAAATCACAACTATCTGTTGCCATGCTTGTTGTCAATATTTATTTACATTTGCGTATGATTATGGTAATGCAGTTGGATGTAGTTTCATGGTTTTTATTATGATCTTGTTTAATTCCTGCTTGATTACTAACAAACATTGCAATTATCATTGGCTAACAATATATTTCTTTTAGTTTTGTAAGCACTGTGTTGTATTAACTGTTTTACTGCTGGCAGCAACTTAAGATGCCCTGCAGAGCAGTTTGGTATTTAATCTGACAGGAAAAGGGTTAATTATTGTTCTTTCTTTTATATTCCATGGTAAATACATCATTAATCTACAATAGTTCTTACTTTTGAAGACTGGTGCATAAATGGATAAATATATATTGTTCTTACTTTTGTATTTCAGTTATTATGTTTGATTGGCGAAGCCTTCGATGAGCAGAGTGACGATGTCTGCGGTGCTGTAGTCAATATTCGTGGCAAGGGAGACAAGCTTGCTCTGTGGACGGCAGATGCTAACCGGTCAGAGTCCATAACGATGATCGGGTAAGTTCATCCCTCATAACAGAGAGGTCCTTGGCATGGGCCTAGCTCATGCCATCATGTAGTACTCTTTAAAGCAAAGTACATAGATCACACTGCTCCAGTCCACCCAGCTGTGAATTGGTACCGGGTAGGATGAAATGGAAAATTGAATATTAATCTTCTTGCACTTACGTTGTGTGGTTATGTTAGGTGTAACGAGTGCCCACTGATTCATTTACAGAGATATTAATACTAGTGTAGTGCTTTGAACGGACGCACAGTGTGCATCAAGTCCTGCAAGATATGAATACACATTATTATTATGTGCTTAAAATCTGCTGCTTTTCAATAGATTTTTGAGGGTCTTCTGAAAATGCATTGGAACATTTATCTCTATTTGCAGGAAGAAGTTGAAAGAACGATTAAATATACCACCAAAGTTTCCTATAGGTTTTCAGGTAAGTCTGGCAGTAACTATGGCAATGACTGATGTCAGACATGTGGACACAACACATATCATAGATAACTTTCCTACTCTGGATATTAGTGTCTGCTCTTGCTCTATCTGCTAACCTGCAAATGCTTGAACAATTCCTTCAGCCATGTTGAGCTCCATAATCATCACTCTCAATCAATCAAAATTGGCATGTTCTGCTGGGGAATGTCCAGTATATTCATGATATTGCTATGACATCACAAATGTTGATCAGTCATTTCTGAGAGTACATCGGTTAAATTCGGGCATCTGCAAATATAATTCTGATCTTATGTGCACGGTTATCTATCGTAGAAGCAGGATGTCATGACCGTTGATGTATTGTTTTGTATCCGCAGGCTCATCAAGACACCATATCAAAAACAGGCTCCACGGCGAAGAATCGCTTCACCGTGTAACGAATGCTAGCTGTACGAAGTAGTGTGTTTGACTGGTACAGGCGGCCTCACAGAATACGGCGGGCGGCGGGCAGGGTCGTCCCTCCTCCGCCGCCCGCCGACTCATCTCATCTCTGTACATAACCATGATGTGTGTGACTGGATCGTAGCAGACTGGAAGGGAGGGAGCTTCGCAAAGCCTGAGGGCCTTCTCCCACTCACTCCCATCGTCGCCCATGTTTCACTAGGCCCATTTTATGAGAGGCTTTGGTTGGCTACTGCTATGAAAGTTTACTGTATCAAGTTGCTTCCCAGTGGAGGTGTAACCTCGGGGAAACTTGGCGTTGCGCGAAGGATGGACAAACGGACGAGGCAGGCTTGTAGAGGACGTGTTATGAGTATATAGTTGATGGCTGGCTGGCAGGAGGTGTCTTGTCTGTGCAGTGCTGTGCGTCCCCGTGTATAAAGCTGACGTATACGTGCTCTGTCCGTGTCCTAGCCGATAAAGGCCACACTTCACCCATCACACAGGAATATGAAAGATATTTATACCTCTGTTATTGTTATAGATTTGTTGAGGATAATTCTTGAACTAGAGTGTTGTGCCATTCTCTTTCTTCTAGTGCAAACAAAAGTTGTGTAACCAAGACAACTGTTATCGTTTTCCCAGAGTAGTGCAAGGAATTGTTCTACAGTTCCCACAGAATGGTCGTAGTGTCAAGTCTCTACATGCATAGTGAGCAACAGCTCGTAGTGCTACAACCATTCTGTGGAACTGGATTGCTAGTAAAAGTACATTAATCAGCATTGATTTGGATTTGTATATTTGAAATATTCTTGTAGAAATTGGCAATTAATGTCAGATGAATTGGATATTATTAATAATCTTAATAACGACTGTTAATCTCGTAGTTTGGTGATTGTTCAAGATAGTTCATGGTTGTTTTGTCAAGAATTCGAGGAATATAATTTCTCATCAGATCCGAAATATTTTCAGCTGTAGAATTTCTACCGGGTATATGTATGGATAATAATGGACCTAAATTTACGCTCAAATCACTGCAGACCTTACATTCCTCATTCATGTAGAATGTGATATTCTGTGTGTGGGTAGAATGAAATTTAAAGACGATAACTGTTCAAATGTCAATATGCTTTGGATGAAGTATGTTATTGATCTTGAGCGACCACAGTCACTAAATATTTTCCAACACTACAATATATTACAATCTAAAGTCTCCCATTGTAGTACAGCTCTTATAAATCCTTCCCTAGTTTATTAAGTGTGAAAATTACTGATTTATTAAATTGTACCTAATGTTCTTCACAAAAGAACTGTCACAGACTTGTGACAATACCTCGAGTATTTTCAATGCAAACGTACATGGATTTGCCAGTGTGAGAGTATCTGAGTAGATTGATAAGATAACCGACTGAGGAGAAGTCTGAACCATTGATGTAGTAACCTGATTATGATTTATCCACCCAGTGACAAGTTGAAATGTGCATGGTAGAACTAGAAATAAACAATTGTAACAAATCACTCCACTAAACTTGTATTTTTATAATAATAATAGAATAGTATAATAATAATAATTGCATTAACAGGATTCTACGAGAATATTCCATTTGTAGAAGAACAATGAAGTGACAATATTACACCATGAGTGATGTTTTACACATGATTTAGTAGTTGTGTACCCTCCGTAAAAAACCTCAATTTTCGAAACAAGAACAAACCTCAACATTCTGTTCAGTCCTTAACCCTCTCCCTGCTGAATTAGGCACAGGCAATGCTCATTGGGGCATATCCGGTTACCTTCAGCATGCAGAGGGTTAATAGTGGATCTAAATAAACTGCTCTGTTCGTATTATTATTTGAGAAAATTGGATTTATTGGGAGTGGACATTGCTCCTTATATGAAGATATTTTTCATATTCTCACATTTCTCGCCGCAATTTATTCATATTTTCCTTTGAAGTGTATGCTATTGGTGGTGCAAGTGTTAAGCCAGGCTTTATGGTTAGTTTCGAGAGTCAAAAGTGCTATGTTCGGAATGTTAACACATGTTTTTGTTAGTGATCATTACATGTCATTGTTCATTACAAAGTTGAACATATACTTGATCCATTATTGTGCTAAGTTCTTTGCGAGCTGTTTAGTTTGTCTATTGCATGACCTGTGGGAAATGTTCTGAGAAAATTGAAATACTAACATCAGGGTCCCGATCCCCAATCTATCTTTTCTTTACAATTGATTGTAGTCACCATCCTTGTCTTGAGATAGGTTAACAATCGATTATAGCTGTCAATCGGGCCCAAGAAATGTTTCTGAAATAGCATCCTATTCCTGATGGTAGATATTCCCGAAATTCTTTTCGTTGTGTGTGGCTGAAAGATTCCCACTGTGATGTTAGGCAATAAATTACTCCAGAATTCTTGGTGTTGTCACATTAATAACTTAAACCATTGCCGTAGCAGTTGACTTGTGGATGGTGTAAATATTGTATATCACTGAAGACATAGTGGTGTGTCCAAGTAGGCCTGTTTGAAATTATTAATGATAAATTTGCTTTTTCAAATTATATTCACATTTCTTGATAGTTGCATATAGTCTAGTCTTTAGTTATTATTTCAACATTCAACTTTCTGAATATTTCAGGCTTTTTATTTTATCGTTTAATAGTAAATTCACATTTTTGTCATTTAGAAATGTTTCTGTTCATAAATTCAAAGTATTCAGAATGTAAATAAGAGTACAGAAGTCTTAATGTGCTGCCAATACAGAGGATAGGGGATAGTGTAGTATTTATTGTCATGATCGTGACGACATGTATATCCTTGTACAAACATTCATTTTCATAATAGGAAACAGTGAAAGTTTGTTGGTATTCTTGGCTTTGGATGATCGATGAAAATAATTAATATTTAAAATAGCAGCAATGTCTACTTTATTAATCTTTGGTTTCAAAATGTTTGACTATCAATAATAATGTACATGAAAATATTTCATAATGTTAAATAAAATATTTTCCTGCAATGGTTTTTGGCGTTTGCTTTTTATGAACTTGCTGATAATGTGAACACAATTTGAACCTATGACGTTGTTGTGCTGGGAAAGCTCTCGCTGTATGGGATATATTTTAACAGATTACACCCACGGCATAGCAGTTATAGTGGGTTCAGTAGAATTGCAAGTAGGTGGCAGAGTAGCAAAAGACCTGCATAATTGCAGTGTACCACCACTTGCACATTGAAAAATATCGGGCCCTGAGATTACGATTGCATACTCAACTCAGAATGTTGTTCATAAAACTTCATGTTTTTTAGCATAGCACCGGAGTTGAGCACAAAAACGTTTCGTAATATTGGGGGGCCTGGACTACCTGAGTGGCTATGCAGGCTACAAAGAATGCAACCAAACTTCATATGGTCTTTTGAAACAGTCAGTTATCCAGCAACCGCACGTGCTTCACGACACGTCCATGCACGTGCAATTTGTGCTGTATTTTAAGTCGGACAACATCCTTGTAAAAGACAATTCGTCAAAAGCAATTATTTTTCACGAATCATCCATTATTAGGATGTTATCCTATACTTAATGCTTTGCATCAGACACATCGAAGCATGGAAGGGCAAATATCCCAGCTACTGACTGTTGATGCTCAGCGTGTTATGTAGTCGTCGCCTATGGGTGAAAGATTCCCGCTGTGACGTAAAACAATAATTCATTCATTCATTCATTCATGCTATTTATAGACCTGGCCTCCCCGTTTCACGATGGCCTCCTAAAGTCAGGACCTAAAGTTATGGCCCAGTTTATCACCTCCTAAGTTGGATGACGATTTAAGAAGGGATACGACTTTTGACATGTTCGGGAAACACTTTAGGAGGTGATAACTCGGATTCCTAACTAGTTGTTAGGACACCGTCGTGAAACAGGAGCCAGGTGTGACAAACTATTAGTGCTTTGCGTGTTGAACTAATCTTGCTTCAATGCATCATTATATTGAACAAAAACTTGTAAGGCGTGACAATATTTAATAGTTTCCCCATATTGCTATACATCTTCAAATGCATTACTTGTTCAAATTCACAATAATGGTCATACATGATAAAATATGATAATGAGCTGCTGCAACAGATATGAAGCATGCGGATCTGTAACAAAAACCTAAGATACCAAAATCAACATTCATTCACTTTTCTGTACACTTGTTGAATTACAACATGGATATAAAAAAAGACAGATGAACAATGTTCCTAGTATATTTTTCTTTCTTAAAACAAATTTATAATTTTGTATAGTTATTATTTTTTTGAATGAGCAAGTTTTCTGCAGAAGAGCTTGTGTGATAGCATTGATAAACTGACACAAAGTAAGCATGATAACTGTACACTTAGTCTGACACATTGCATTCAAATCATCTCATATCCGTCTGCCAACACTGTACGACATTTGGCTCTGCCAGTCAGAATTTAAACTCAAATATTATTTGCTGTATTCCAACCCTGCCACTGGACAATTACATCCATCCCATAATGCAGTCATGGTGATTAACCCTCTCCCTGCTGGATTAGGCAGTGACAGGTCCTGCTCTTTGTGGCATCTCCGGTTGCCTCCAGCATGGAGAGTTAATGCAAATTTATCTGCCCTCGCTGTTTAATTTAAAATAGATTGTATGCTTTTGATTTTTTAATATCATGTCTACCAGTGAATTAATTAAAAAACATTGGATGAAAATGTATGTATTTACTTTATGGTTTTCCTTGGAGAGTAACTTTCAGATTATTGCGTAGATTGTTTTCAGTTTACAATTGATGTAGGCATTTTCTGCACATCCATGCCACGACAATCAGCTCAATTGTGGTAACAAGAAATTGACATCAAGACAGTTTTACAGACTGATACTTATTGTTAAAATGCGTTAACAATCCTTCACCCACAACAGAAGGTTAACAATATTAAGATATCACCATAACAAACAGTGGATTAAAAGTCTATCGGGCAAATAAAAGTCATCTTAATACGACTCCAAAAATATATTCCCTACATATTAATTGAATGACAGATCTAAGCTTTAATACATTTTTATTTCAATGATAACAAAGTGAATTATGTCGACCTCCTCTCTGCTGATTGCAATCACAAAGGCAGAAAGTGCCATGAAAATAATCTTGCGATTATTGAATTGCAATCTTGATCGTATAAAACACTGAGTACGAGTCACGTGTCCTCAAGGTTTGTCTTGAACCACTTTATATTTAGCAATTCCAGTCCAGGGAAAATTTCTCAGTGCGTATACCATGTCAATATTCTCATCCCATTCAATGTTCTATGATTACAATTAATCACTTTCGTCGTCATCGTCATCATCATCGTCATCATCCATATCATCATCATCTTCGTCGTCATCATCATCACCTTCTTCATCGTCATCACCTTCTTCATCGTCGTCTTCCACCTTTTTGGTAGACTTTACTTTTTTCGTTGGTACTGATTCTGAAAATTAATACATTTAATTAGTTTACAGTTGAACATTGTTATGAGTGAAAGTTCAAATTGTTATGCAGTAACCATTTAGAGGATGTGGTGTAATTTCTTTTTCAAATTAAGTGTATAATAGAAGTAAGCATAGTAAAATGAATAGGAAAATAGAAGACTAAAACAAACCTTTATCTTCCACTGTTGACTTCCTCTTCAGTACCGCAGTGTTTGATGTTTTGTTGGCGTAAACAACCTTAACAGCGTGACCTCCGATTGTCTTCCCTTGGGAGTTCTTAAGACCAGTTTCGGCCTGCTCTTCACTGCGGAAGCTCACAAATGCATACCTGAAACCAGTAGAAGAGATGCATGTCTGAATGAAGAAACTTGTGCATAAACTATGCACGCAGCGTAGCAAACTAGCCATTGTCTCAAGAGTCGTATGAACCGTACATGGGGCAGGGAACCAGTTTACCTAAGCGGCTTACTCAGCCCTGTGCTGATTGAACGCACCCCTGATATGTTGTGAGGCCTCATTTGAAAGCAGATAATGATGTAGATAGTTTACACTATAGAGGTAGATCACTTCACAGAACTAAACAGATTTTAATATGGACACCAATTAAGTCCAAGAATAAATAACACATGGCTTAGAAATGTCACACAAGCAAGGCACATATCACACATACAGAAACATGTCACACAGGCACACACACACAAGTCACATATGACGTACCCCGGCCGATCTGCCCTGGGCTTCATCACAAAGATGTCAGTGGCTCCAGTGAAGACCTTTTTGAGATCCAGATCCGTGACCTTGGGAGCGAGACCTGCCACGTACAACTTCTTCTTGTCCAGATCGGCACCTGCACACATACACACACACAGAGGTAAGTCAATGTAACAAAGCTCAGTCATTGAAAGAAAATACATCACAAATACCAATCTCATTGACATACAATCAGACACTCTTTAAGATATTTGTAAAGCTGTGTTGCAATGATGCTAGGCCTGTGATGATCAATTCAGTATGGCGTACCTGGCTTAGTCTGTCCGGCATTCTGCTGCTTGTTCTTGGATCCCTTGTTAGATCGGACCTTTGCATATACAGCTATAATAGTTTTATCTCCAACGACCTTCCCATTCTGGTATTTCAGCAGATACTTTCCAGCTGTTTTCTCGTCACGGAAAGACACAAAGCCATACCTAGAAGAAAATCAAAACATGTAATGTTTCCAATAAATGCTCTCAGGATCAGATTGAATAACTGGCTAGATCAAAGTATTGGTCAATTATATTTAAAAAAACAGACCATAGGGATGCAAAAAGTACTATTTTATTTTTATCTTATTGCACAAAAATTAACTGGACGTTGACTGGTTGCTACATGGTTTAACCATTATGTAATGAGCATAAAAAAACACTGTGATTGCATAATTTGCTCAACAGCTAGAGAGTTAACAAACATTGGGCTGGTTTCATAGACAGTTCACCGATACTGTGCCAGTCTGGTGTTAGAGGCAAGGACTCCTCAACAGTAAATACAGGAAATTAGAAATATAAAATTAATGTTTTAATGTTGTGGCAGGAATATCTCGCCCATAGGCGATGATAGCAATTTAGAACTCACCCTATCGTGTTTCCATTCTTTCGTCTAATCGCCAGAGCATCGGTCGCCTCTGGGAACAGTGCGTGTAGATCCTTGTCGGCAAAGTGTGAACCCAGCCCGCTGACGAACAACCGCTTGTTGTCCAAAGCTTCGTCTACAATACCAGAAAGAAAAACAATGCTTGAAAAATAATATTGCTAGGGCACTTTTCTATAGCACAATATAAATCTTGATAAAAGACTGATTAAGTCAACACCAATTTACTCAAATATGGCATTGCTGTAAAGAAAGAATCGACAAAGGGTGATAACTGTACACAACGTAAAATTTCGCCCACTAAAACAACCAGTTTATGGCAGGATGAAACCTGCAACATCTGTAAAAACTAACATTGCAGTAAACCTGTCTGAAGTCTGACCTACCTGTGGAGTGTTTTCCCTTCTGCTTTAGTTTGCTCTTGCTGCCCACAAAGTCGACAAACAGGGCTTGACCCTCCAGCGATTTCTTCTGCAACAATTTGTAATTCTTCTCTGCAATGGCTTCCGACGTAAACACGAGATAGGCGTATCTGCAAAACATTTAAAACCGGTTTTACAACCAGAAATGACATTGTCATCTGTTCTGGAAACACAATTAAGATACACTTACAGAAGATAAAATATAGTAATTCTTGGCAATAGTTGAGTCCATCACCATTAACTCTCTCCATGCTGGAGGTAAATTGAAATGGCCTCTGCTAAACTCAGCAGGGAGAGGGTTAAAGTTGGTTTCAGTATTACCCTGCCCGCAGTATGAATACTTTTGACTGATAAAGAAAGAATTGGACGAGCACTGCGTCTGTACTCACTTCCTGGTCCCCGACACGCTGACTCGGAGTCGTACTTCTGTAACATCCTTACTGAGCGCCTTAAGGTTTGGAACTGTCGCGACAGGAGGCAGATTCTTCAGGAACAACGTTCGCTCATCTACAACACAACAGTACATGCAAGTTTCACACCGACGCTTCTAAATTACGAAAATAAACACTGACCAATTTACCCACATTTTACCTAAAATTCTCAAATAACATATATGCATGTATGTAAATATAACAAGACAAGTATACCTTCTGAATTGGTCTTCTTTGGTTTGACTGCCACACCATTTGTTGCCTTCTTAGCTGAAACAAGCATTGAAGATATTAATATTGAATAAATGCAACAATCAAGACATTTATTCCATCAAGTATATGGAGGGCATTGGTGGATGATATAAACCTTACGCATATTCAATATGCGAGTGAGTAAATTATTGTTTTACGTGGTCATATTTGTTCATACTTCTGGTATGGGTGCTCTAATATCAAAGGAATACAATCTATTATAAGCATGGCAAGACCAACATCCTTCAGTGCTTCACTCGTATTCAGTGTATCTGCCCACAAACATTATTTTAACATAGGTCAATATCTACTAGGTACATCTTTTCTACTATAATTACTGATCTACTGATGATCCTTATCTAACACCTTTTAGATACGAGTTTAACTCTTACGTTTTTCAACCTCCTCCTCGTCTTCATCATCCTCATCATCTTCGTCATCGTCCTCATCATCATCATCCAATCCCATCACGTCTTCACTGTCCAAATCATCATCATCAATTTCCTCGTCATCATCATCATCGTCGTCATCATCATCACTGTCATCCATTTGCACTTTTAGTGGAATGTTCTTTTTGTTAGACTTAGGGGTAGTAGCACTTTTCTTGTCCGAGACAGATGTTTTAGGCGTTTTCTTGACTTGTACTGGTGTTTGGGATGTTTTTGGAGTCTTTTGGGGAGTTTTCTTGGCTTGTACTTCTGTTTTAGGCGTTTTCTTTACTTGTACTGGTGTTTGGGGTGTTTTTGGAGGCTTTTGAGGTGTTTTATTGACTTGTACTTCTGTTTTAGGTGTTTTCTTGGCTGATGCTTGCGCTTGAGGTGTTTTCTTGGCTTGAACCGGGGTCTCAGGTGCTTTCTTAGCTGGAGTTGTCTTTGGAGAAGCTGCACTCTTCTGTCTCAGATTCTGGGGAACATGGAAAACATGGTAAAGAGAATAGCATTACATTCATCATGTTGAAAAATGTCATCAATATTATGCTATAAATTACCATGCTTTTTCAGAAATGGACTAATTAGGATAAATATTGCAGCATCTCGTCTATTAGTAAATTAGCCAGCATGATCTGTATAGTGTTCCAATATTTTAACGTTTCAACCGCGATAGAAAGTTACATTTAAAACTTATTAGCACGAATAGTGATACAGTCAGACCTTGTTATACCGAAAACTTCTGTTTTTGTTAAAATCTGACTGGTAAGCGAAACAATCGGATTAATCATTCATCGATTTAAAGTATATGGGAAATCCGTTTTGGTTAAAAGTTGACCGGTAAGCGGAGAAACTGTGATAACGGCGTCTGACTGTACAAATAACAAATGTTCACAAAAAGCATCATCCCCTAGTATACCTTTAGCATTGGGTGAAATATCCTTGGCTAACGGGCTAGTGTTAAAATTCTATCCCTGGTGTCATGCTGATTATTACCCATGTCAAGTTATTACTAACAGCAATCAACACTCACCATGCCTTTCTTTTCAAATAGAGCTGCCTTCAGATCAGCCGCACTCAGCAACTAAACAACAAAGACATATTTTACATTATCAACTGATGCCAAATACACATACACAGTAGACATGGTAGACACACTGTTAGACCTCGCATATAATGGTGAGTGAGTGAATATGAAGTTTAACATCGCTGCGGGAATGTTTCACCCATTTGCGACGAGCATACAGCTCGCCCCACTGTTACTGTTGTCATATGACCATACCTCAACATCACCATCCTCTTGTTGTATTCTGAGCGATTTTCTCTTGGAAGCCGGTGCAGACTTTGGAGTGTCTGTTTTCGTCACGCCCTTCACAGGCTGGGGAGTCTACAACAGCAACCAAATCTCATAGAGTCCACAATCTCACTTGTGTAATACTAGAGCTCCATATTTCTTAGCGTGACGACACATAAAACAAACCCAAGCAAGATGATATGCATTTGAAAAGTGCAAAACTTCCAACCGCAACGGAAAGGCTAGATTATAGATTGCCCCTATGAATTGCCGGGCAGTGATATAGATGAGATGTACTCACTTCTCCGGCCATTATCTGTTATGTAAGCTATGGGAGGCATCTGCGCGGCCAACTTCTGCGGAAAACCAAATCTCCAAAGTTTCCCCGAAAAGCACATGTCCAACTGGACCTCCGTAGACAGACAAGATATCACTGTGTTTGAATCCGCCGTCATTTTTTACGTATCTTGTCTGAATAATCCACCAGCACTTTTCAAGCTTGTTCTTTGAGATAGTTTTCAAACAGGAAACTATGAAAAAGGTAGGTTGAAGTGAAAAATCTAACTCTAAAGCGAAATAGTTTATAAACATTGCCACCGTGATTACGGTTGGAAATGATTGTTACACTTACAGTTTAATTGGTTTTGCTTTAGAGTTTGTACTTCAACCAACTTTGATGTCTTCAACCGACAGTGATGTCTTATCTGTCTACGGAGGTCCAGTTGGATTAATGACATGTGCTTTTTGAGGAAAATTTGCAGATCCCTCCCATAGCAGGATAATGGCCGTATAAGTGAGTACATCTCATCTTAATCACCACCCGGCAATTAATAGGGCCAAGATTAGATAGATGTATTTTTAGGAAAAGAAGTTGGCTATTGGTATTAATTAAATGGGTGGCACACGTTTCGCCCCCTGCACATAGCACCCCAATCAAAGTATTTACGTCAATGTCTTTGTCTTATGGCTTCACAAACAGGGATTATAACTGTTGACAAAATGAACTGTTGATTATGGAAAAGTTATTCCACAATAGACTATGTTGAATAAAGCAAATAGTAAATGGTGCATGGTAGAAAAAAATTACTTGGCCTGTCCTCCACCATTGCCCATCTTTTGGTCCATGTGTTAGCTACAGATCACTACATGTGATCATTAGAAGTATTTTGAGATATGAATAAGATTTACATGTTATTGGTTATGAAATCGACCTATTGCAAGCAAATATATTGAGACAAGGTCAGCTATTGCAGCCAATGCACATAATTAAATAGCGACTTTTGTGTGCACGAAAACTGTGTACATCATAATAATGTTGGGTCAATTATTAAACTACAAAACCATTAACCATAACATTAAATCAAAACAATATTTCATGGTTAAATGTGTCGATTTAGTTGATACAAATGTGTTGATCAAAATTAGCATACCTGTGCACGACTATTTGGTTTACTTTTGACCATGCTTGCAGCTTCCGATTTTCATCAACAAGAACACGTGGGTGATTCACATGAAGCTTAACATCAGTGCGTGTTCATATCAATGACACTAGAAAAGAGGAACATTCAACACTGTGCGGAGCTTTACCCAATCGGAGTATTTCGTACAATTTCGCCGATTGATGCCTTTGTCGGAATATATCGGTTAAATCCGTATGACCGTTCGGATGTTTTCGTTGAAGTAACAAAATATTATTATATTATTATTATTATTATAATATTATTATTATTATAATATTATTATTTAATTTTTTATTATTATTGATAATTAATAATTATTATAATTCTTATTCTTATTCTTATTCTTCTTATTCTTATTCTCTATATTATTATATTCTTCTTCTTCAGCTTCTACTTCTTCTTGTTATTATGAATATTTCTTCAACTTTTATTTGGAAATTCCAAATACTTACAATTATTATTTCTTATATTCCGTCAACAGAGTATAGTGAAGGAAAGGGTCGTATAATCCATCATTTAACATGGACAGAGACCGGCAGACAATGGTTGACCCAAAGTCGATTTGCTACTGGTAAATCTAATTAATAATACTTTGAAAATAATTGTGCAATGGCATATTGAACAATAATTTATGCATATTGGTACTTATAGGTATTATTGGCAATTATATTGAGCAATTAGGCTATATTTATCTTGTTTTCCGGCAACCAATTCATAATCTGCAATTACTAGTAGGTTATTAATTATTACTAACTGACCAAACTATAAAATTATATATTTGTAAAAATCAACCACCCGGGCCCAAAGTCTCTCTCTCTCTCTCTCTCTCTCTCTCTCGCGCTCTCTCTCTCTCTCACACACACACACACACA
>JAUTBV010091809.1:0-18149 GCA_032361325.1 Lepetodrilus fucensis | reverse complement strand
GGTTTCCTCCTGCCCTAAACTGACAAGTCGTGATATTAGTGAAAGATTCTAGAAAGCGATTTAAAACCCCAATACAACAACAACAACAACAATCGTAACCTTGTGGGTTTTGTTTATCGTAAGCTCCGTGTTTGTCTTTGATCACCTATTTCTTTATCTGGTTCATTTCTAGCTTCCTCCACACGATACCCTGCTAAGTGAAGTAGTCACAGCAGGTCCTAACCTATATATCCTTGTAAGCCATATCTATTAGTCTATTATTTCGTGAGACACTGAAAAACAGTGTACATCACGCCAAGGTGCATTACTAGCATCGTTACAAAGCATGAACATGGAATCGAAACTTATATAGATTTCAGGTTTCTTGGAATGACAGACATTAACACACACGTATAATGACTCCCGCGGAGAGATGGACAATGTAGTAGGTAGTGTTTGGTAATGCAACTCCATCAGCTTTCCTTATCAGTGCCTATATATGGAAGGGGGTCACTTTATATCCACGGGGCATTTCCCCTCGAGGCACCGGTCTCGTTATCCTATTTGTCTACGCAATCAACGTGTCAGTCGCTGTCGAAGTTCCGCAGCTTCTACATGTCAAGATAAGTAACTCGGGATTGCATCTGCTTCAAAACTGTCATGATTTTGGTATGATGTGACAAATTTCCAATTATCCGTAAATCCCCGTTTTTTCTCAAATAGGAGTACTTGTCGTGTTATTAAGAAACTCCCTTTGAGTTGGCCATGCGAGCAAAGGTATATTCGTCCAGAATGAAAATGTATTCATTGCATTCTGTAATATAGTCTACGGTTTTACATAAAGACGTCAATTGTTTAACTAAAATCTTCTTAGAAAATACGCACTATGTTGGTACGTAATGTTCCCTTATTTATGTAGATAGTGCAGTGTTAATTTGATTACATTACTAAATGTTCACGATAGTCTTACTAACTGTACACTATAGTCTAGTATTGTAATGTTCAACTATAGCAGCCTATAGTTTGAAGGTATAGTTTCATCTTTAACAGAAGAGGAACGATTCTCCTATGATGAAAATGGTCGTGAATGTTTTGGGAACATTTTCTATGACGGGATATGAAGTTTAAAGATCCTTCTGTAGGAAAGTGTGCAAGGTTAGAGTAGGTTTATTTATATGTATACGTATTAATGTAACCTAGCTATGCATGTGTGTATTTTAAAGTGTGCTGTTGTACTTTAAAATAATTATACTACATAGCAATTTAACATATATCGAAAATGCTGTTATGGATCGCTCAATGATTTTAGTGTTATCTGTGCACCGAGTGTCCTGAGCATAATGGTTCTTGTTCAGGACACACCTATGCACCGATTGTCTTGATTATGAGGATTTCCTGGACGCCAACGAATAACGAATGTCGATAATGCGACTTTTTAAACTTGGACACCCGATGCACAGGTGTTCTATTTGTTCATAGTTCTCAAAGCTCTCATATCCACTATGAGACAATAGCACTCTCGTAAGTACGATCCCCATGTATTAAGAGATGGCTACGAGAATCCTTTATGGTCTCGTAGTAGATAAGAGAGCTTCGAGAAACGATATCCAGGTTCTTCGATATATTGCGCTGTGCGCTATGCCCTGATCCTCCCGAGAAGAGCCAGTATTTAGATGACAATAACAAGTGAATGCCCCACTTAGGATGGACATTCTTTAGGATTACTTCGTCGCCAAGAGGGCACTATAGAACAGCAACATCTCAATTGATATACAATTTACTTTAGTACAATCTCAATTGATATACAGTTTACTTTAGGACAATCTCAATCCTGTATATATTTCCATTCAACTAAACCAAGTAGTACCGTTACTATTGATTTGTACCATGACATTGAACAATGCACTAGATCCATGAATCCAATCAGAGCTGGTGAGATGATGTAATGTGCTACAAATGTCCATACGTTCACTGTTCATAGCAATTCCACAAATGTCCATACGTTCTCTGTTCATAGCAATTCCACAAATGGCCATACGTTCTCTATTCATAGCAATTCCACAAATGTCCATACGTTCTCTGTTCATAGCAATTCCACAAATGTCCATACGTTCTCTGTTCATAGCAATTCCACAAATGTTCATACGTTCTCTGTTCATAGCAATTCCACAAATGTTCATACGTTCTCTGTTCATAGCAATTCCACAAATGTCCATACGCTCTCTGTTTATGGCAATTCTGGACCTGATAAACCAGACGGCTGACAAATTACTTGGGAGACGGACTCCGGTTATATCAATCGTATCGTTGATTAGAGACAAGCCTAGTTCTAGTTGCTCTAGATTTAGCAGCGTTATTGATGGCTAGCTAGATGTTTGTTTGACAGACTCTGAAGAAGCTACGAATAGTTAGTAAACAGGACACTGGTAATGCTTAATGACACATATATTTCCTTACCACTATTATTTACACTCATTTAGAATGTTGTCCAGGCAAATATGATCCCAGGATACTGCTATTGGTTATTAGTATGATTATCGATTATCATCGATACTGTTTTATATAAAGAAACTAAATATCTGTTATTAACCCATTTAATTTATTTCAATAATTAGTTAATTTCAGGTATTTGTTTAAGGTTTCACCATTGCCATTAATGAATAAGTTAGGTTAAGTTAGTCATTGGTTAACAAATATACCCACCGTCTAATATACGATAGTGGCATAGTTTTGTGACCTAACGGACATTTCTTTATACGGGTATGCTAGATATGTTCCTAAATGTGTTTCTAGTATTACTACTACTACTACTACTACTACTACTACTACTAGTAATAGTAATAGTAGTAATACTATAAGTAGTACAACATGTAATATTATTACTACTATTATTACTACGGTACTACTACGGTACTATTAATACTACTACTACTACTACCATTATTATTAGTAGTACTATTATCACTACTACTACTACTACTACTACTACTACTACCATCACCGACACTACTACTACTACTACTACTACTACTACTACTACTCATACTAATAATATTGATATTTATAACCCTTCAAATTCACGATATAGAAACCATGCTCATAACGCTACACATAATTACTCCTGCAATGGATCACCATGCACTCTCAACACCCTGGGGAATATGATGTCATACCATCGTATAATTATAGAAACTGCTAATGTCTTCAGGCACGAAGATATGAGCTCACCCACGAGCTGCATTACATAGCTCGATAATAGCTATGTATACTTATTCCATAAACATCTATTCTCAGATACATTAAGGACATTTTGGAATGGTTTGATTAGGATGACTGTTTGTGAGACTGAGTCCGATATTGCGAATTCCATTTCGTGACAGGAATAAGATACTAGCATGTAGCTCGTTCATTTTATGGGCTATTATAAACGCCTGTCATTAGATATGCACACATTACGCTCGGTACTTGCACCTTTGACGCCATTAGCGACCGTATGAATACTAACATATAGGCCAATAAACTTGTTTACCCTCATCCTGCCTAGCCCTCCTATTAGTTTGCCGATGAGTCGGAACTCAATGGCGAACTGCCTCCGTGATTGTCATCTTAATGCATCCCTACTGCATCCGAGAATGAACCTTTTAATGCTTAATCGACAAAGGAACCCACGTCTGGAGGCAGATATAACTTTATCAAACGGTCTGTCGTAGTGTTTTGAAGTCACAGGAAAATGTTGACGAATTCTGACTCCAATATGGCTGGAAGGTTTCATGTCCCTCGATGGAAAGATGGACCTGGAAATGCGTATGGGGAATACAATTAGATTAGCTTAAGAGAAAGGTTGCGATGTATTAAAGCTGGCAGTCGCACGGCTTCAACGTAGAGCATGTTCCATGATGACATGCTTCGCGGTGGTGGTGTGTCCAACCCTATGGGGCGTATGGAGACGTTTTGGGAACATCTGATTGAATTCGGTCCCGTGGTTACCGTCTATATTAGGAATGGAAATACTCTGAAGAAACGCATTAAGGAAGGGTGAACGAAGTTTATGAATCACCCAGGAGCTTTGGTCGGAGCTCCTGGCGAGTCATCACGTCCATTTATCTCGTCCTGTTTCGTGAGGTTCCTTGTCATGCTCGGCACTATTAATGAGCTCTCGACTGTCCCTTTTCCAGCCCAAGACGAAGATACAGGTCGCCGATTTCATTTCGTCTCGGAAGGTCCGCTAATAGGTAGCAAGCGGTTTTCCGTTAGAGTCGGTCCTGTGGAAAATAGGACTGACGCAGTGGTTGTTTCTCTGGGAGAGGTTGTCAACAATTGTCAACAATTATAGAACTGCAGCCTGATCTTTGTTTTGGTTTTAATACAATGGAATGCGACTTTGGTTTGTGTTAATATTTAATGATAAGTGTAGTTTATCTTTAAGAATTTGTAGATAATGGCGAGTCTGGTATAACTATAACAGGAACACATGAATTCAATAGTAATGTACGGCTATATAACGTTTTTTTTAATAATATACATATTGGTTGTTTTAGACACTATAACCCATAGCCTATTCATACATAACATTCCACTCTAATAAAACTACGTTAAACAGCGACGATTCTTTCTCTGTGGTAGAGTAGGACAAAACTTGTCTCCAGTTTTAGAAAATCAAACCAGGGCGTTTGTGTATGATGATTGGGTCATATGATACGCATACGTTTATCATATATGCTCGGTAATACACATTCACAAGATCTATTGACCATCATCAATATATACATTTATTTTACTGTACAAAATATGCCCACTTCATGAATTAATAAATTACCACCATACAATTACTTTGTTAATAGCATTGGGGCTTGTGATAGATACTGGAGCACCAGCAACAGCATACACATCTCCATACTGATATTCTAATGCAAGAAATGCAAAATTTGCTAACCATTATATAAGATAAGAAAAAAAACTATCCATCCACGCTAAATCTACCAGAAACAATAGGGACAATTGAGCAATCCAATCCTAACCAGATTGAGTTCACGATTCTTGATAAGCTAATTAGATAGCCTGAACCAAAAGCAAGACACTGTCTGCAATTTGCTTTACAAAGCGGCAAATCCTGGTGCTGTGACCATATTAACACCCACCTGTAGAGTCGATATCAGAAGTGACCTTTTCTCTGGCCCATATAGCTCTCGGGAAGCAATCTCGATCGTTAGTTCGTGGACCATAGTAGTGGCAAAACGACAAAAAGTCCACTGGAATCTCCAGGGGAAATGGCTAATACCTCGAAGTTAATGCTCACCACGTCTAGTGGGCAACTGTTCGGTGTAGATATGCATAGCGTATTTCACCCACACATAGGGATGCAAGTAAATGGATAAATTGTTAGCAAAGACACCTACTTTGTTCGTTCCTCGAATATGGTGTACGCGAATACTGTTTTAAATACCATATGCATATATTAGAATAATACCATATTTTTCGTGCATGCGCATTGAAAAACAGTGTTTTAAATACAATAGGAATATATTAGAATAATACCATCATTTTTCTTGCATATGCTTTTAAAACAATGTTTTAAATATTATAGTATATGAATATTTATTAGAATAATAGCATATTATATTGCATTTGCTTTGAACAGTAATGTCTTTTTAAAATGCTATAAGAGTATATTGGCATAATACTATATTTTCTCCTGCATATGCTTAGACAAAATAAGCATGTTTGTATTAAGAAATAACGATAATATAATGGCATGCTACACTTGATAGATATATACGTACTACCATAGGAACACCGAACACCTCAATCTGCTTACAAATACAACCATTGTTCGTTCTGTAGTGATAGCCATATAGTTTAAATAAAATAAAATATATAATATATAGTTCATACATTATGCCATATTGTCATGGTTTATCATATGTCTTAAGAAAGGAACACTGAACACCTTAATCTGCCATTGTTCGTCCTGTTAGTGGTAGTCATATTGTTTAAATACATAATACATAAATACATGGCTAATACAAGATGTTTTGAATACTAGTACGTCAAAACATTCAATATAGTTCATACGTTATTGCCATATTGTCATAGTTTATCATGATGGCTTACCACCATTACATATCGGCAATTATGTATACACATACCAGCATTATCCTCTAATAATAAGTATAACTAGTTACTGTTTAAAATGTCTTTATACTTCAACATCTACAATAACGTTCAACAACTACGATGTATGGCCGTTAGTTTTTCATTATAACTGATCAGCCTTATACAATCGTGTTAATATGTTCAACAACAATAAATAAGGGCCAGTAATTATTTTGGACATATATACATTTAGCTTTATATTATTTTTACAAAGAGGAATTGCCAAATATCCACAGGCTTCAGGTACTCTTCAAGAACCTGCAGACACTTTGGACAAATAATGGCACCAGATTCCTCAAGTAGAGTTCCAATATGTAATATAAATCTTCCCCATCAAATATTTGATCACCGTTAATTAATGTTGTTGAGTATACAATTGTACATCGTACAAAGATATTAAGTGTACTCACCCAAGAGCAGCGTAACGACATCTGAGATGGCCAAGCTCAACAGGTAAAAGTTCGTCGTTGTTCTCATGTACCTGTTCCTCGTCACCACGAGAACGGTTAGAATGTTTCCAATTATTCCACACAAGAATATCACAGTGTAGATAACTGTAACGAATATTACAATATCGTATCTTATGTGCCGCATCCCGAGATACTCTTCGAGTAGGTCTTGATCACTGATACCAGATCCATTTGTGAAATTCATCGTCGCGTTACCATCGCTGCCATTGAACACCGACATATTTAATCCTCTTGGATTTAATAAGACAGTTTCTGTGTATAGTTTGAAGAGTTAGAATATCCTCAGTATCGGCAGATTTAAGAGTGATACAATCCTCACTATATGTCAGCTATACAATGCACCAGCTGAGACGGTTAAAAAACACTTTCTGCAGTTAAAAAGGTTCCAGTATACTACCGCAGAATAACGTGGTAAGCCGATACTTCGTCAACGTCAGACTACTACAGCTTTCCCATAAATATAAATGATATACAAATCAAGCCACAGCCTTTGAAAATAAGTAATCACAATTACAAAGCTGTCGAATTCCTCACTTTCTTACTAAGAATACAAATTATCCCCCGTCCCGATCTGGACATGACTACAAATCGGAAGCAAAAGGCAATCAGAAATGTCAATAAGCCCCTCTGGTGAGCCAGATAGTGATTTCGTGGATTTCCGTTAACCCACAATGGGTGTGAAACAGTTTAACGATCGAACAGCTCTGTACACTCCACCCTTTTTTCCTCCGACGTCTTCTATCCGGACAAAGGTGACAGTCAATTTGGTAAAGGAACCTATTTCACGAGTCACGCCTCTGTCAAATAGAGTATGACAGACACTCTCTCTACTTGCTCGAGCTGGGAACTTTCTGCTTCAAGCTGATGGGAACGTGAAGATTGAAGTCCATTGCGGTACACTCATGAGTAGACGTGTTCAAGAGTATCAGCTATCGCGGGTTGGTCTCCGGCGTCGAGGGGCGTATACACATACATATACTGGCAGGTATACATGTTTGCACATACACTGACCAGGGTATCCTTTCACGAAGCTATCTTATCCACTACGAGACAATAACGCTCTCTTTCCCGATACACTGCAAAGAGAGCTATGGTCTCTTAGCGGATAAGAGAGCTTTGTGAAAGGATGCCAAGGACTTTTAAATTATGCCTTATACACGCAGATTGCCGGAGTACAAAAATGTCGGTATTGCCAGTACACTGTAATAGTAATTCTACTTTCGATATGAAAATCATTCTGTCATGTCAGTATGTTTTTACTTTTATACCTTTCTGGGGGGAAAATTGTATGACGTTTACTTTACAATATTAATTAATCGTGACACTTATATGTTCAACGAAAACAGACTTCCATAAAGACATGTACTTCTAGCGAGGTATCCAGTAATAGCGTTAACAACCTAGGTCTCTCGGCTATTTTCGAACTGACATTTCTTGAAAGAAATTTGAAAATTGAATTGTAATGACTACCCTTATGTGCCTAGTCACCTGATATCACCCAAACAGTATAATTCAACTAACGAGTCTTCGAAAACAGCCGGATGTAGTGGAATGCAGTCATTTTAGAATGAAATTTTCTGACGTATCATGAAATAGTTGTTTTCGAGTTTGTCTTCCTACTCACCTGTTTACAAAGTGAACTTCTATCTAATCTGTTTAACCTCGGGGGAGGTCAACAGCAGGTTTTAGTAATTGTGTTCATCGGATTACTGTTTTCTTTCCATTTCAGCACTCTCATTTTGCCACAGACTAACCAACCCATCACTATTTAAGGTGGACTGGAGTAAACAACATTTGGCTTTGATGAATGTGTGTATATTTGTATAGTGCCATGAAGATATACAGTCATACAACCATCATCATGCATGAGGTCGATCTTAAGTTTATTTTAATAAGTATTTAATTAATGTGGATTTTATTGGATAACTCTGTTTCAGTTGTTGAAGACACGTGGAAATTGACAATGTCTTTGAAATAAATTATGTGCATAGCTAATACACTGCAAAAAGAGCCCTATGGTCACTTAGCGGATAAGACAGAGCTTCGTAGAAGGATACGTTGGCAGTTATCACCGACAAAGATATAAGAGCGTTATGATCGTGTAATGGATACGAGAGCTTCGTGAAACAGTTCCATATTTGACAGAAGTTCTACGAGACTCATAACTAACTGTAAATCTAGATTTACATTATGCATTATATGTTAAAATCTTCTTCATGTAAATATTGTATGTATTTAATTGTTTTCTCATTATTTAACATCATGTGTTTTTTTCATGATAATAAACTCTCTTCTGTTCTGTTATATCATAACGAACTAATATCCAACTAACGTTGATTAACACAATAAAAGTACACGGTACCCTCTCGCACAAATTACTTCCGTATACTTCCTATATATAGTTGTAATGTAAGCAGTTGACGATGTCATAAATCATATGCCACTCTGTACGGGCATTGATGGTGAATGTCAACACAAAGACATAGTTCCTAGTGTCATGGCCTTGTGATACTTTCTGCCATTCGTAATTAATCAGATTTCATCTGACAGGAAGCGATGAAAAGTCAAAGGAAACGAATCTATGGCTAATATATGGAATGCGGCCATGGATCATTATTTTCGCATCAACTAATTTCATATCAAATAACGGTACAGTGGACCTGAAACCACGCGAGTCCAGGGCTGTAATCTTTAAAACGGAAATACGGCTTTACTTGTAGGACATGGTTTGGTACACTGCTTTCAAATGGTTCATGCTTAATGACAGAATCGATAAATACAAAATTCTTGAGAATTTTACTACCCATATATGTCACTATTCGGAACTAAATTGACAGTAACATGGTAAATGCGGTCCATGTTTTGATTTATGTACTGTATAAATGACCTAACATTGAGCGCAGGCGCCAGTTGCACAGCACAGTTGTAGCTACAATTGATTGTAAGTCAAATGTTCTGAACCCGCTACAAGTGTAAGTCCATTGCATAACACACTTTTATCGCTACAATACTTGAGAATGATGTTAGCTAAAACTATTTTAGCAAAAGAAATGGTTCATACAACCAGTCTTACAATTTCTAGCAGGTTCTGACAATTTTACTTACAATCAATTGTAGCTATAACTGTTCTGTGAAACGGGCCCCCGATCATGAGTTTTATTTGGGGATTACTTTCATCACACTTATTCTATTTATTTATTTATGTATGTAAGTGCATGGTAGCGAAACGCAGCACAGTTCATCCTAACCGTAGACGGATGCATCTGGGCTGCTTTCAGAATCCAATACATTTATCTACACGACACTACGCTACTTTTCTACGAAGTAGTGACTGGCTGAACGAGTTCGTAGGAATATTCCCTTCATGCTTTCGGTTTTCCTACTATTTCCTACAACGGGCTCAAAAGCTGAAGTAAAAGGTAAGGCTACATAGTACTACCATTTGTTGGATGAACGACTCCTGTAGCGCTATGTAGCACTTCGTAGAGAAAAGTATTGCAGCCTGAACGCAGTCCTGGTAGCGATGCGCAGCGCAGATAATACGAACACCAGACTGATACAAGTGGAGACAAATTCTTATGTATGTAACCGGTAGCGATACGCAGCGCAGTTACTACGAACAATAGACGGATTTAACCGGAAGCAACCAATCTCCTCTGTATTATATGGCTTCTTATCTCACTTGGTAACTGGATCAGTAAGAATTTCCTGTGGGTTACAAACGATCGGTTATTGTATGAATCTTGTATTTATCATGCCCCAGTGAGGAGGGGAACTATCGTTAACAATTCAATTTGTGTTGTCGTATGAAGATAAACATGCTAATTAACAATACAGCAGTGTACAACTAACGCAATGAACGTTGCCGTTGTCATCGATCTAGCATACAATAGCAGACCTTTAGTCTTGCACGTCTACTGTAGTGTGTGTTGTTACAACATTATAATAGTAACGAAAATAAGAGATTCCTGAAACTTTACAATTTTATAACGCAATTAATATACGATGATCTATTTCATAACACGTTTAATAGAATTTCAAACATATAATAGGCAAATATTTTGCGAGTATTTTCATTCTAAACTTAAAATATGGTGTTGACCTTTTGAAACAGATAACTGAAAGACAAGCTAATGCATGTGCTTAGAATAAGACCCATCAACCTTCTAGTAGAGAAATAATTCAATATACCGATATTCTTCAACATATCTGTCCCTTCAACATATCTGTTCAAAACCACGATAGTTGATCATCAAAGTGGACACGTAATTATGACTTCTAAAAGATAGTACTACTGAAACTGGAAATATCTTTGCTAATAATTTGATCTTATGCCTGGAATCGATTAATATAATTGCCGTAGAGGGCCACATATTTAACATTCATGTGCACTACGATATTCTTATCACGTCCCTATTAGTGGCACTGTATGGTATTCTGCGAGTATTCTTCAAGTTCTCATTAGACCACTATGGAATAATTGCTTGGCATGAGGCGGAATGTTAACCCTGGTTGTAGGCATGTGATACGTGTTGTAAGTTAGTTCTTCTGGTTTAACTTATTTCTTCTCCCTTTACACTCATGGACGACATAGAGATGTCACCGCATGTGGTTTAGACTTATGTATTTTCAGAATGAACTGAAAACGAATTGGATTGGCAAACAAGCATGGTGATTATTTTAATTCCGCTCCGTACAACATAAAATAAAGAATAAAATACATTTAAATCAAACAAATACATTAAATGTAATGTGGGTGCTGAGGTGACAAATGTCAGCGGATTTTTAATGTAATGTAGTTCTATGAGCATGCTTGGATTTGCGCAAAATACATGTTCACATTATTATTATTACGTTCATGATCTCATTCAGAGAATTTCAATGAGCGTATTCGTTTCAAACGGTCGACCAACCCTAGGGTGATGAAATTCGCCAATGATCAAACACTCCTGATGATACGAGTACCCTCATTTCTGGCTAATTGCGTCACGCGACCGTCTCCCTAGGGTAGGACGAGTGTTGAATCGAATACGCGCAATGCGTAATTGTATAATTTAAATAGTATTTCGCAATTCTGTAGATGCATTTTCTAGATGTTCCGGCCCTGAGATTACGAAACCTTTAGAGTACGATTTCATGCTCTAAGGTCAAATTTTACATGACAATTTGTGAACAAAACTTGGAGTTGAGCATGACATCGTAGTCCGAAAAGTTTCGTAATCTCGGTGCGAGGTCAAAAATATAACATAAATCTCTTTGGAACATGTGAGGGCAGGTGGTCGTGTAGAGAAACTTCATCGGACCGGATCCAATGGTGTCCAATTCGATCTCGTCCCGGAAATAAATGTCAGTGGAAGTTACCTTTTTTATACGGAAGTGACATTTCTATGCTGTATTTGCTCTTTGTACTTTCTGGAAATTAAGTTACCGTCGTTGGATCGTCAGCACCAATATATTGGTTCCTACCGGCATCCAGAGTTTCCGGATGTCGCCTTGCCAGTGCAATCCTGATAGGCTTCGCTGCATAGGATGCTCTGTATATGTTTGCGATGTATGTACCGTGTATGCTGTATATGATGCGATGTATACACATGTACTGTCATAGTGCAGACGTCATCGTTGGGTGTTCCACCTGCAGCGATGTCTGTGAGCAGCGTAGCTGTTGTTAATTAGGGGTTTTACGTCCGCGTCCGGCGTAGCTGATATTTAGCGGACGGGGCAGCGTAGCTGGAACTCTGTGTTATATATATAGATATTATTATTATTATTATTATTATTATTATTAGTAGTAGTAGTAGTAGTAGTAGTAGTAGTAGTAGTAGTAGTAGTAGTAGTAGTAGTAGTAGTAGTATTCACATATCAACTAACTTCATAAACGCAAGTTAAATTTTGCTTAACAAGCCAGTTAATTAAATTAAGTTCCGTTAACGGTTATACGATGAAAAACAACATAAGGTTAAAACCGTACTATATAACACATTGTACAAATAATTTCGGACCACACTCTTTCCAGTTAGTACACATACGTTATAGTTTATTGTTCAAAGTTATTTTTGCTTCTCTTATCAAATGTTTGTCAATTCGTGTGCTTGACCCCATTATACCGGATGCAAATCACAGAAATATTCATATGTGTCCACTTCGGCAAATATATGGAAGTATTCTAGCATCAAACACTTGTTCACGTATCTTAGAAGTGCGTAAAAACCTACTTCAAGATACGTGTCAAGTTACACATTTATCGAGTGCATGTTTTTTTCAGTAGCAGCTCAGCAGACACTTTATATGTCCACTCCAACAAATTGAAGCTATTATTATAAGACATGTTGCACTATTGCTTTAATAGTGTATGGAATATGTATAACCAATGTGTAGTATTCAACAGTCTTAATTATCAATACGTCAATTAGCTGTATTATTTTATTTCATTTTTTTAAGTGGGGTTTGGAACCTATTTCAAGATTCTTTCACATCACAGTTTAGGACAGGAGGAAACCAGCAACATCCGTAGATCTGAATCTTGCAGTAAGCATACGAGTACCGGCTGGTACTGACAGACCAATGATGTCTGCATTGCTACGGTACAAACTGTGCATAATAACTACATTCAATGAACAATTGCATGAAAGTTTCGCCAATATTTACTAAAACAAAGTTATCTACCCCAGTTTTCTTTTAGCAATCGTGATTGTCATCAAAGCTTTTTCCCAAATTCTTGAAATTAAATGAAATTGTTTTATTATTAATTTCAACACGATGTGGGATTTGGGACACGGTACTGAACATACAACATATCTGGGGGAGTGTGAGGTTACGGGAGGTGGGTCCACACTAAGTGATCACATATTTTAAGTTCTATCAGATCGCATACACAATCAGTTTATCGATACGTGCGATTACATTCAATTTCATGACACAAATAAATCTTTACTACAAATTGAATGTCACAAGTTGTTTCTACAAATTTCGCCATGATAATTTACCAATGGAAAACAAATTATTATACTCCGGATGTGTTTATTGCTCTCATTCAAAGTTCTATCGCGTCACCCTCGAACTCCCACATAGGCTTATCCTTCATCAACATCATAACAACGATACATAAATTATTGGTGATATATACTGTAGATAGATTATAGAAGTATTAAAATAATTTAAAATTTAAAATGATACTTCAATGACAATGTCATTGCATGAGGCGAGGTGATTTTAAATCGATTTTAAATGATTATTTTACGACACAAAAATTAACGTCTTAGATTATCATCCAACTTTATGAAATTGAGGGAATATATATTCTGTTAAAAAATAACATTAACGAAGAGTAGACCTACAATTCATGATGATACTCTATCACGTGGTTGATTGAAAACGCGGGCTTGTTCAGAACCGTTGAATACTGCTCTTTAATAATAAATCTGTCTGGTTTCTGAAGACCGCAGCTTCCTGTCAGTTTCCAAGCATCGCGAGAGTCTTCGTGACTGCGAGAGTTGATGGAGATTTGATAAATTCCTCAATCGGTGGTTGGAAGCTTGTTATTGCGGCTGGTTTCAGAGAAATACCTCCGCAGGAGTTGATGTAGAATATCCATCACAAATACAATGATTTCTCGCCATTCAACGCGGTTTCACGAGCCAGTAATTGAAATCTCGCCCCGCCGTGTTCCGCTAGCACTTCGGGACCATCTGTTTGTTACCAAAGACAACCTGTTTAGGCTGAGATTTCGGAACCTGGTGTTTGTCAAGCTTGCGTAACCAATTACGACTAGAATTGCAATAACTCACTTTAGTCTAATTTGTCTGAGATTAGCTAGTGAAAACACACAGCCAGCGATTAAATTGCAATTCTTGAAGGGTAGATGTACCTGGTGAATCTTCAGACTAAATAACAAAGTAGATGGAGTAAGTACTATTAGTGCAACAGTATTTACAATAGAAAGGTATGTTTATATTAGAAAACGAAAGATTTATGCAGGTGTGAACCTTTTACATTATTTCACGAACAAAATACGCTAAAATCATCGGTCTTTCAAATAATGGGGTTATCTATATTTTTGTAGAACGAGGAATGGTGGTCTTCGTACTTGGCTTTTATAATATATTAAAATCTAAACATACAATATATATTCCGTCATATTCCAGTATACCTGGTAATAAAGTTACTAATTTCACATATCCATTAATTCAAGACATGCTTGTATATATCTATTAACGTTTTACTTTCCAACCGACAATTACCCGGTACGTTTTATTTACAAAGGCACCATGTTTCTAAGCGTTCTATTGTGCTTTGGCAGGATACAGCTAGCGCTATTTATATTTCTCGCTAGACACCATAAACTAATGTCGGGTCAGAGCCTTCGTCAATGAAAATGGTCTTCCTTGCATGTTAGTAAGTGCAGTAATTGAAAAAGCATCAAATGCAACAAGTCGCAGAATGACATCGTACTTCAAAGAAAGGAACTGTTACATTTCTATACGGACACGGTCATCCATCTATATCTCTGTTACAACCAGCATTATTTCTGTATTCTTCGGCCATATATTTTCAATAGATATATGGCTATATTTGCTCCCAAAGTCGGAGCCCAAGACAGTCGCCATTGTCCTCGGAAGTACGGGTTAGAGTGAAAGTAATTAGATTAGAAACCAAAGGGTCAAACTTATTTCCACGAGATGTCTCCTACCGTGGTTAGTAATTTATCATTTCCGCACGAAATATTCCTTCCATATCCCAGCTACCACTGACAGAGAGATCGATCCAACTATGGGAATAATAAGGCGTTATTACTTCGACACTTATTTCTCGGAGCTAATATTTACAGGAGGTTTTGTCATACTACATTTACCAATACACTCTGACCTCAAAGAAGGGAGTCCAAGGAACAGGGTGTTCTTGTAGAAGTTTTACCGCATTGAAAAATAGTCAGGATTCTTAATATGTTCGATTGAATTGTTTCCGATATGCGTCTAGTACATGTCTAGTACATGTGATTGGCTTTAATAGATTGGTGTTTGCATTTGCGCAAGAAGGCGCTTAGTCTATTCCAGTATGTCTTGATTAATGTTGATTTTAGTTTAATAGTTTGAAAGCTATTGTTGTACAACCACTGATATATTGGATAGCACAACCTTTGTGTGTTTACAAAGAATAATTGTTCAGAGAGAAAAATTAGATTGTCTCGTAGCAAAGCGACTTCTCTTTATTGCATTGAGCGTACCTCGCTCTAGTATAACAAATGTAAGTGATTTACCATATCTGGTGAGTGAATTATTCTTGTAAGTAATGGGCGTGATACAGAGACAGACCAATATGCTATCTAGTAACGTATGTAAATGAGGCTCTCCACGTTAGAGTAAATATCGACATATTTATGTAAGTTATATAGTTAGCAAGCTGTAGTCCACGTGCAAATCGCTGTCGGACAGTGAACTAGCGCAAGAAATGTCGCACGTGGAGAGTCGCCTTTACAGAGCGCGCGAACATAGTGATTGCTTCAAATATTCCACTGGTCAATGCTGGAGAAAAATCCCAGCTGGATGAAAGATATAATGATAAATGTTCAATCCTATATTGAAAATATACAAAATGTTGCTATATAAGTTTATCAAGTATTGAGATTAACTTAATGTCTAGGGTTAACACCAAGAGTGATTGTTTTTCATCCTGCATTGCTTCCTGGTAATATACATACTGGTATACAAAGCGGGAGAGCGGCATCAATGTGCGCAACAGTTGCCTCTCTGACACGATCATGATACGATTCGCTGTCTGTATCATGGCAATGCAGTTATCATCCTTGGTATGCCAGTACCATCCGGTGCTCGCAGGTTTACTGCAACATTCAGCGCGGGTTTTATTTACTTCTGGCTGACAAGCCGTGATATAAGTGAATCAATCTTGAAAGCGGATCTAAACCACAATTAAAATATAATATGCACACAGAATATAGTTAAACTTCAGCACCGATGGAAACTAAATATAAACAAACAAAACATATGTTTCGTTCCCTTACATGGCTTCCTCAAGACGAGATGTATCAATAATAATACCATAACGTATGAGTCGATATTCTGTGACACATTATGGACATTGGTGTTGAAATTCAGAAATGATATCAGTTTGCATTGATCGATTTACTGTTCTGCGCAACTGGCATGAATTTGTCGGTCACGTGGTACTGTTACAATGGACGTAGCTTGATGCCTCTTTTTATGTAACGCTAACCCACTTTGTCACGCGCAATATCGATCAGATAACTGTAAGAAAGGACAATATTTTATGTGTAATTTAGTTGTTGCGTGTTTAAAGTCTAGACATTCAGCTTTCATAAAATTATATTTGAACTGGTAAAGACGGCTTTTATGAAATTCCTTCGAGTTGTTTTTTAAAATATTTTTTTTTGGTTTTCCTACAGCTTTGTTTTGGGTAACTCTCGATGATAATTATATTCACATTACATAATTGCATAAGCATGGCCGGAACGTAGGGGCCTGCTCCTTTCTAGCTGTAATGGTCTGTTCTTTCTGTCCGACGCATGCGCAGTTGTACTGTGCGGTGCTGATCCATGGCAACTGCGCATGCGTCGGACAGAAAGAACAGACATTACAGCTAGAAAGAAGAAGGCCCTAGCTGTCACTTTTATTGTGTTATTGGCTGGCTTCTACTATTTTTTTATAGTGAATGTTTTGGTAAGTATCTTAAAGAGTTTCTGAAGTTTCTATGGTTTGGGTTTGATAAATGTTGAACAACGATACATTCCTAGTTATTTGACACATTTATAATATGCTTCTGCGCATATAAATATAAATATCATGTTTTCTCTCTTTCCATCTGTTTCCATTTTAGGATTAGATATTACATCACAGTAGACTTGCATGTTACATCAATGTAATGAAAATAATATGTATTCCAAACCATTATTGTTATGGCATTTCCTTTACTAATGGCATTCCGATAATTGTGTTGATGATTTGTAAATCAATGTAACATATATATTTTACGTCATTTTCTGCTATAGTAAAAGCATATCGCAAGACCCACCAATATACAACCCTTGCGTGAAACACAGATCTTTATGGCTGGACAATTTTCCAGATGAAGATAGTGGAATGCGCAGCTAACCCAGAGCCATGGTATGCTCAGCTTAAGGGAATTACTCTCGCATAATAACCAATTCCGTTTAGAATTTGACCATCAGTGTAGATTATATGCAGAACCAGTCATCGTTATTAAAGACTAGTTCTCGTCTACAGTCTAGATGTATATCGTCGTCATCTACAACAGAATGACTGTAAATTGGTCGAGTCTTTGTTTGACAATATTGCATGCATATATATGCTCCAAGCAATAATGGGACCATCAACGTCTATGGCACCAACTGTCTCGGCATAACCTACTTCCATTACTGAGAGATTAGGTATAACGACCGGCTGTTGATGTGTGAATTGATGTTTAACGCCGCTGGAGGCACTATTCCAGCGATTCGTAGCGAATTGGGTATTGATATTATAAGGTACCATTTCATGAAGATGTCGTATCTACCAT
>JAUTBV010091798.1:0-18162 GCA_032361325.1 Lepetodrilus fucensis | reverse complement strand
CTTTGCCGATAGCGGCTAAGAGAGCTTCGAGAAACGATACCCAGGCTAGTATTAGTAGCAAGAACTATTCTTAATTGTCACTTAGCATAGTTCCGAATTGGAACAATTCTAATAAAATATTAGTTTATTTCATGTCTACTGGTGCTGACCACGGACACCTGTGAACAGTGGACGCTACCCGGGTGTCCATCTGACATTGCAGACACACTTAGCAGGAAGTGATGCCTGTGGTACACGCCGGGCTCCCTGCTGAGTGACCTGGTAGCAGTGTTGGGCAAGACCACCTTGTAATCTGCCACTTTAGTTACACGTGTCATTTCACGTGATTACCAGCCAGCTGGCAAAACATACACTAGCGCAATGACTGGGCCGAGGGTCAGCTTCCTGTTACGCTATAGAGGGGTTATGACTGGCTCGACACATTTACTGCCCAGCTTAATTAAATCCTAACGTATCCCACACGTACATGTGATCTATATGCTGATCATTAATAACACGCATTTAACAGACAGTCGTAGCCAGAACGTCTTCCAAGTAGCCATGTGCATGATAAACAAATTGCAGGATTTAATTACACGCTCACCCATAACAGTGAACACGTTACAATACCACGTATATTACTATCAGTTTATACATGTATGGTAACCATTAAATACCCATCAAATGGAAACTAAATTGGACCCCAAGATAACTTAGTTCAGCGTCTGTATGATAAGATATAGCATGTTGCTTCTTGATGCAGTATTTCTGGCGGAACCTGAAGCTGTGAATGTTGTGATAATGACACCAGCCATCCTGATTGCCAGCACTTAGAACCCATCTTGACAGAGTCGTGAGAACTGAGGAGATAATGACATATGTTTCCTCTCACCCACTGGGGTCGTCTATACCAAATCCATATCTTCCATGTTTTCACTTATTCTCAAGAACTTTGCTCCAGACGTAGTAAAAACCCACATGTTGAAGGGAGACAACTCTTACCTGACGTATCCCAGATGCTGATCTGTATTCTGTAGGTATCCGACACATTGTAAGTGGATGTGAAGGTGTCGAATCCTGTTGGTGAGTAAGTCTGAAAAACAGATCAAGGAAATAGTATAAGATTTACACATGATTTATAAAATGATCTGCGGATCTTGATGGCCGACAGACAAGGGAGATAACTACAACATACAGATAGGTAGCAGAGGACATATGAGACATAACTGATAACCAGGATTAGCCTCGGACGCCCTACTGGGAACTGCTGCACATCTTCAAAGGCAACTCTATATTGTGCACATGCATATCAATTTAGCCCCGTAACCAGGTTACTTCTCGAACTTGTATTGATATAGTGTTGTAATATCACAATTCACACTTGTCATAGTGTCTGTATGATAGATTTATAAAGATTTGGCCATGATGAGTTTCCACGGAAATTGGAATAACGTGTATGTCTGTAACTACTCCAAGTAGACAGGTCACAAGGGAAATCCCAAATAATACTGTGCATAGCAAAGCAATTTGCCGTAGACGAGGAATTAACCAAAGTAGGTATTCTGTTCTGTACGCATATAAAATGGCAACTTGCCTTCGGTTAGTATTTTATTAGATCGTATCAAATTTCGACGTGAGGATTAGCTAGATTGGCTCTAGTTCGTGGCGTGGATGTCCTATGTGGGTTCTTGTAAATGGAGCACGTCAACTGGTCACAACAGTTTAAGTTAGACATGGAAGGATTGTGATTGCCTTTCGAAATCAAAATCATGACCCTGTGGCTAAACTGACCGTGACATTAAATCAATGCTGGTTATGGAAAATGTAATTGCTTTACTGAGTGCCCTTCGTGTATAGATGAGTTTGGGGTCGCAGTTAACTGTTGCTGGTGTTCCTTCCAAGGCGGGTAGTTGGTGTTCGTGGACATCCTATAATAATGCTGCGGTTGTCTACACAACTATCTGCTGTACCTCCTCTGATGTGCTTGCTTCTACTGTATATTTATGTAGCCATGCAAATTAAATAAATGTTTGTTATTGCCAAAGTGCTCGACTCTGTCCTTGAATACTACGATATGAAATGCATGGAAGTCAGTTTGGACCCTCCCACGTGAACATGTAAAGTATATGCAGGTCTACTGTAGGCAAACAAAGACACCAATTAGTGGCAGCTTAATATATACAAATATCAAATGATTTGAACTTCAGCTCTATGAAACTTCAACCCTGCAAATGAATGGGATGTTGTCATTAAAAGTCGATTCTGTTCGTCGACAGTCTAAACAAATATGCAGAATGTAATGACCTTAATACGCAGAGCATAGAAGACGTGCAGCACTAACGACCACAGATGGCAAGACTTATTGCCCAAGTGGCGTAGTTTATTTTACAGTCAAGTTAAATTTACCAAATAATCAGCTAGATGACAGACAAAGGTCAGAAACCGAGCGCCCAGAGATAGAGATATGTTCACGTTGAGATGTCAGGTTAATTGGCCTGTTGATGGATGGATGGATTCAGCGGAATAACTTCCATATCGACAATAGTAGACATCGGACAATTGACTATCACATCACTGACACTGACACTGGTGTAACTTAACATATCCTCTATAATCGCAGTGCCCAGTGCCAGACGGGTATGTCGGGCCCCAACACAGTCCATATAATACCTCGCCAGACAAAGAGTCTTTCATTACTATAAACTATGACGATACAACGATTTCTGAACACAATTATTATACGTGGCAACAATGTTTTCCCTTGTGACTGTTTTATGTTATAGAATAATTATAGAATAATCATTATTTTAAGTAGAAAATCGTGTCCTTGGCACAATGAAGTCTCCCTGCTGGATGTGTAGCACTGTGTGGCGGCTGTTTACATCACCGTGAGCAATGGGAGAAAGGTTCCAGATGTCAGTAGGTCAATATTTCATTCCTGACTTGGCCCAAACTTTCAGATACAACTCAGCATGTGCTTCACAGCATGCCATATGGTGAACATTAGATCTGACGCCGATCCTTCACTTACAATCTGATGACGATCCTTCACTTACAATCAGCCAGGGACAAAGATCACGAGACATTGAGAGGAATCATCCATCAACGACCCAAATGCTGCACATGTGGTAATGAAAACAAAACAGCAATAGTGTTGTGGCGGTCACGTTGCCTTGTCATTACAGAGGTTATGTTATACTAGTATACGGGGGGGGGGGGTACCGGGATACAGCAATAGTATTCCAAGGACAACATGCAGTTATTTGTTTAATCCGTATTTTGGACAGTATAAGAGAAATGCCCAGATATAGACTTCACACACAGTTGGTGAGGATCTATTTATAAAGATGCCTTGTTATCTATAGAATTGTGCACACGCTGGCATGCTGGTGGTATTCGATACTGGTGATCATGTCAACTAACTTTTATCCGATGCATATTCTACATTCGATGTTTACCAGGGGAGCATGTAGTTACGCACGTATTCTCAAATGCACGATTGCAAGTGATGTTGCATTACTAAAACGTACTTATGTACAATATTTACACTGTAAGTTTGCCAAAACTTCAATGTGTACTGTTCTATTCTGCAATGTCACTTGTGTCAGTTATATGCGTTTCAACGGTTACTCAGAGGTAAAGAAGTATCGTTTTGTACTTTATTTCAACTATATATTGGAAATAACATGTTTTTGAACAGATCCAAAAGGTGGCTAGCGCTGTTGATGTAGCGGTGAGTACGATGTTGACGAGAACGTATGCGAACGCACTTACATAATCTACAACACAGCTGTCGGAGATATACAGATAGATTGGGCTTGTTTTTATGACACTGCATTTCAAATAATCTCGGTCAAAACACGACAAGAATGTAGGAATGGTTTGCACGCTCTCGCAAGCGCAGCCAGATTAACCCCTCATACTCGTAGTACGCTTGTCATGTAAAATCCAATTTGTTTTATCCATTACAGATCAAACACAAACTACATGGGAGCATCAGTTTGGTTAATATACAAACACTACCACGTGTTCCCTTTTCCGAAACATCATGAAAAACCTCATTCATCTACATTCAATTTATATTATACTATTCAATGATGTAATGTAAAGTGTTAACTCTCTGAGTGAGATACGGAAGTGGGGCTGTAAAGTCGTAGAAGTGTGAGAAATGAGAGCGAGGACTTCCGGTGCTTGGGACGTTACGGAGTTGGTTGTGATCTCTTCCCACACTATGTGCCAGAAAGCGCCGCCCAGACAGTCAGCGAAATGCAATATCTTGGAGTAAAACTGCGAGCTGGTTCTATTTCACACACGTCTATTTTTACGATTCTTCAGAGGGAGGGCTCAAAAGACGCATATCTACATTACGTCTAGCAGCAGAAGTGAAAACGAAATAAAAAAACAAAACCGCCTTCACGCAAACTGTAAGAAACATTTGACAAAATGCACCCTACTTCATTACATGTATGCATGGTATGTGTATATACGAAGACAAAGACAAAAATACACAACATATCAAATTGGCACGATACCAATCTACTGCATTGTAAATTAATGTGTTAACATATTGGGTGAAATAAGTTTGGTGAGCTGTGTGTGATGTACTCTACAGAAGTTGTCCGGCTTAACTACATCAGGTATTAATTGGCAACGCTTTTGCAGCTTGCCAGTGGTTTAGCACAATACACCCCTCAGCCTCGGCATAATCATACATTCTGAACATCAAAATAGTGAACATCTTTCAAATTACAAAATCATAATGGAATCAATAATACGATTGAATAGCCCGTCATTAAATTTCAACTAATTGTGTACGAGAACTGCGCATGACAATGGACCATGGAGGACATAATGACAATGGACAGTCACCGGAAGTAAGAAATCAAAGCAAGTACAATTGACGTCCCGCCTAATGAGGTGACCCCGCGACAAGTCTCTTTAACAATATAATTTTCTGGGTTAAGACACTTGCTTTAATTGATATTGGACGCCGTTAGCACATATTCCAGTTTGATTGTACTCAGTAATTGCACTTCTGTGAATACGGACAAGACAGAGAAAACACAGTTTCGTGCAAACTGTCATTAGCTCAGCTATATAGTTTACAGTGATCAGTATAAAGTGGCAATATATTGCAATATATTGTTGGGTGAAGCTTTCTGCGTCTAGTGTTAGTATGGATATATAGTATAGATATAGACACGTGGGCTAAAACACCGTTGAAGGTTACACATAGAATGATAAAAGATTAAGAATTTAATAATAGAAATCAAATTAGTTTTCCTAAAACGAAATACGATAGTAAGGAATCATGCGTGCTGTGACTAGCAATACATCTCAATATTAACTTATTTATAAGTTTATCTCTGTTAACTATCCGTCTTCACATACTAGTGTAATGTCGGAAACGTTCATACATCGATCATCAGTCACCGGCTATCAGAGTTGCACCATACGATTACCTACAATACACGTACAGTCACGTGTAGCAGAGTCCACGATCGTAACGACATTGCCGACTATCTGACAGTGATCTTACAGTAGCTAAGTTGCGGTCTTCGAGCAGCCCGTGAAGTCTTAAACATAAAGGTTTCCAAGGTATGTCTGACTTACGATACAGTGATAGCGATACGGCAGATAAGAGAGGTCGTAAAGTTGCGAATAGGTCGACCCATCGTCATCGTAATCCCGAGACTGGCGGCTGATAAGAGACACGCGTTATCGTGGAGTTCTCCGACATGTCGACAGGTGGGATACATTGGTGCGCCTCTCTATGCAGGACAAGATAAGGAGGCAGTGTTACGCAAATGGAACTAATATCGACGACCAGAAGGTGTTGTGCCAAACAGATCCCAGAATAGTATACGTGATGCAGATAAGCCCGTGTTTGTAAACTTTGTAACCTCGGGGGGAATAACCATACTGCCCAATTATCTAATTCTCCATTAGACCTGTATTGAAACCATTTTGAAACCGTGCTAGCTACGGTGCGAACCAGATTGTTCAGTTTTAACTTGCAATAAGCGTTTTGTGATGTATGTTACATTTCATCCCATCGTTTAGTATGGGTATGGCAGGTAGAATGTAGTGTTCAGACGTAGAGAATATACATGTTATAGCAGTATTTTGTACAGTAAAAACTTCAAATTCCGTTCATTGTTCTGCAGTATGAGGTCTGTTCTGACCGAGTGCATAGTGAACCTTTGAAGACATGTAAAATGAATGGAAGAAACAGACCATGAATCCTTGGGGGAAAATGTCACGTAGTCTTCAATGAGGGGAGGTAATCTCAATCGAGCGTGGCGAGCCTTGATGTAACGGCAAGGGTTGAGCTTTACACGACACCTGTGTTATGTAATAGTGGTTTCTATGATAATATAACCGAGATCAGGGACGTCAGGCCACTGCTTGGGTTCGCCTCTAGACTGGGCGCAGGCTTACTGACAAACAGTAGGATAGGAAACGCAATTTCCGCTAGGCCAACAGGGAACCTGTTTATGTTTTCTTCCAAAAGTCATAAAGTTATCTCAGCCTTCAATTGTGGTGATCATGAAACTATTTTCATTACAGCTCGTTGTAGCTGCTGGGGTAGATACATAAACACCGCCGTCTGTGCTTAGTCACGCTGGGAATCTAATGTACAGCAGTCTCATTTTTTTTATTATCTATCTATATCTGGATACACATATATGTGGCGCAAATAGTTTCATAACAGACCTCACCGCTTAGCCAGTATTTTAAAATATATTGTTCTAAATGTAAAAGCGTCTTTGGCCAATAGACAGCAGTAAAACAAAGTCCAATCAACGTTCACTAAACATGATTATTACTATTGTTAATTATATTATCATGGTCATATATTGATTTTAGACATGCGTACGACGTCATAATCACAATATAACGTTTTATGTTGCCCAGCGTGTATTTAAATGCTGGGGTACATGCAGTTACCGTTCATCAGCAGTGACCAATCAAACGTATTAAATGAGCAAAAGTGTGTACATTGTTCTAGCTTTCCACCAGTAGCCATTATACCCGGCTCTGTGAGGGTTTATGTACAATCAGTTTGGTATCACACTACTGCGATTATCTTCCACTAAGATAGCGAGGTGGCTTTGTGAAAATCTTCCATATCGGTAGTACATTTGAAGTGGGGATTGTCGTTCAAGGGTTACAAATTCATTTGATAACAGCAAATCCTTCAATAATCAGCTTTAGGTAGAGTCAAGTCTCCTGAAGATCCGACATGTACAGTTGTACGGTCAGGATGATGTGGGGTGAGATACCCGGAATTTGGACAATCTACTTATATAGTACATAGGAATATGTTTTGCAACAGATTGCATATATGTACAGTATCGGTACGTCTAATATATCCTAACATCCGGTAGATAGCAATAATATTAACGTAACATTGCCATTATTGTACATACTTTAAAAAACTAAATAGCACAATAGGAACACTAAACAATAAACACATGCTACGATTATCTAGTTTTAACTGCTTCAAATCAAATGTCATCGTTTATCCTTCGTTGCGTGTGACCAATACATCAACTGTTTTACACAGCATTAAATACAGACTATAATACTGTTCACGTCGCCCACATCAGCCTACAACCCACAATGCGTGTACCACACACACACACACACACACTAGTGACGAACGTAACGCCGCATGTCTACATCTAGGTTAATTTGGCAATATAATGACACACATTAGTTGCGGACATTAGACAGTAACTGGCAGATTGAGTTGATATCCGACTAGTGGAGTCCGCCACGTACACACCACTGAGTACTGGCAGGACCATCTTCTTTCTAGTACACTTACTATTAGCAATAACTCGCAGAACATCAATGTACACATTTATCTCTCAGTCTACAATGACCGATCTAGGAATAGAACCATTTGAAACTACCAAGTCTTTTTTGTAATCGCTCATTATAGAGTTTACATTTTGATAGATATTCCTATTGTATTTTGTATGTGTTTTATTTCTGATTTGAATTGACATTTCAATATTATCTTTTTTTAAATGTGCATTGCTTATTAGAGTTGAAATTTAAATACTCTATGTTCCAGTGATATACGTCTAGTATTGTCCTCCTAGCCTCGACCTGGCCGTCCTCAATGTGACTTGCCCCCAATAGGCACTTCACCTCCGTATCCGCCCGGCTCCTACTTCACAGACATTCGGAGTGTTCTCTATCAACCCCATTATCTTAATTGCCTGCCCGGACATCATTGTGATGTCACTGGGAGGCCCATGCGCATGCCCGAATCTCGTATTTCAAACACTTCAAGAAAGTTATACCAGTTAAGCATATTATGTGGTATTTATACAAGCTAGACATACACTGTGGTACGGGTTTGGGTTATTGGAGTTGAACATCTAAATGGTTTGGAGGATAAGTCCTGTGCACAATAGAAGAGCATATTGTGTGTTTAGTATACACATTAGCCAATCTGCAAGATGCATCAATAAGTGTTAGATTAAATAGTAATAAACTTTGGAAGCTGAATTAACTAATCATATAGTATCACTGAAACACTTGCTACACTACTATTGGTATGACAAGGTTGAGTCAGATGGTGTCAGACATATTAATACCAAAAGCTATACAATCCAGAATCATGTATGTATAGGCCTTCATGTAATGTCGCCCAAGGATGGCACGGGACAGTAATATAAGTGCCGGGGAATAGAAAGCAATATCATTATGTCACGAATGTGGCTACTATTATATTGCTTCAGCCCACGATTACAATCTCACTTCTCATCCGTGTGTGTAGTAACATGTCCGACTTCAAAGCTTGATTGGGCCCATATCCTTCAAAGTAAATCGAACCAGAAGACAATAAAAGTAACAGACAGCTCATTTCTTGGCGAAATTAGTTACGAAACCATGGCTGTGTTGGCCCTTGTCGTGGACATAACGTCCCTGGAGAATTTGTATCAGGATCTGAAAGAGTTACCATCCATTCCAACGAATCGACAGGAAGATTTTAGGATTACTGCGAGGAACCTAAAGCAAATTGGTCCCTAAAGAATGGCTGAATGTGATGGTATTTGTCTCCCATAATTAAAGACCCACCGTCCGGAGTTTCCCTCCTTTATTCATTAGTATGGCATTACAGGTTTTGCGGCTTTGTCCGCAGGTCTGCATGTAAATGAAATGACTGATGGTGAGGAAATCTCCAGTGAATACAATTGAAAGTATTTAATCAGTCTGTCTTATTTGCCAAGCTTTTCATCATACACCAGAGACTTGCTAGACGTGATATTTTCATGGGGCTATATATCTAGTTTTGTACTTTAAAGCCAAACCATAAAGTAACCAAGGGCTTTGTACACAATGTCCTTCCTCATCATACACAGTATGTGTTATCGTAGTTCTCAGGTCAGCCTCTATTAAGGATGTTTTAAGGCGTGGTATCACCATACCAGGATGTCACAGGAGAGTTGGATGCACTGGTATACATGGTATATAATACAAGTCATATTGAAGCAATGTCATACAGCTGTACGCGCCTCGACCTACTTCATCCTGTAGACATTGTAGACAGGGCGTCTGATCTCAACGTGATCTTGACCACACGACCACTCGACACCACAGTCAGGACCACTCGCCACTACACAGTATACAGTGCCAGAACATCGACTAAAACGGATACTTCCTAAGTAGACGACGTACAGATGTTATCGCCAAGAAGAGAAACATATTTATCAGATGATTATTAAAAAAGGCACGCCTTACGACTTGAAAATAATACACCCTATATATTTAAAAACATGCAGGACCCATATTCTCGAAACTTCGTAAGTCCTAAGAAGTTCGTAAGTCCTAAGAAGTTCGTAAGTACTAAGAAGTTCATAAGTACTAAGAAGTTCGTAAGTACTAAGAAGTTCGTAAGTACTAAGAAGTTTGTAAGTACTAAGAAGTTCGTAAGTATACCTACTAAGAATTTGCCTAACTGGTTTTCTGCTTATGTTTATTTTTAAAGAGATATGTTCTCAGTAAAAATTAGTTCTTAGCTAAGAAGTTTCGAGAATACGGGCCCTGTTTAATTAGGGTCCAGGTATTTTCGGCCTAGATATGACCTTCCAACCTCGGTCAGTTCGTGTCGCCGTCAGCTGCACGTGTCAAAGGTCAACGGAAGTAACCCAGGTGAAGGTGAACATGCCACCCGCGGCTAATACGTCAGAAACAAGAGGCTTCCCAAATAAGTATCCTATTGTCTTTATAAGAGATAACCTTGCCTATCACGGAAATTGAACATTTAAATAAGAACTACTACTAAGGACTACAGTATGATGTAGAACAGAATTAGATGAAATATTAATATCGTGGATTGGTCATTTTCCTAGATGTAATTTGTACGTTATTGGTTGTTGCACTTTGATACGATTTTGATTTCTCTCTAGATATTGGCGAATAATTCACACACGACAGCACAGCAGATATAAAACAGCGATAACTCAGCTTGTTCATCAATAAATGTCAATCATCCATCACAATCTCCAAGTCCATTAACCGAACCGACAACGCAGCACGAATCAAACGCTACCTACTACAATGTTGTTCGCGGTAAATGCTGTTATCTGACCGACGTAAAGAAACCTCACATGTCAGTCTATTGTGGATGCATCATTCACAGGTCTGTCACCGTTATCTTGTCAACACCGTTACGTAATTGTCTTAATTTAATAGTAGTTGTTGTACTCCAGCCTATACCCGTACATACTGCAGGGAGAAAAGCAGAAAGTGTTTTACGCTATGTCTTAGTACATGTATTTCAATAATCTTGCTACATGTATACTAAACATAGTCGACTTGGAGGCGAAATCACTATTACAGTACATCTTATTAGTAATATAACGTCTGGTACAGACTATTGCAGCGGATACCTCATCCTCGAAACCCCAGGCCAGTATGACTACACTAGCCTCCGTAGTATTTGACGGAGGTTATAGTGTAGTCATAATGGCTTGGGTTTTCGAGGATGTGAATACCTGGACTTAAGGTGTTGCTGGACTTACTGTATACTCAATGGTCTCAAGAGTAAATTAAATAGCACAAGCGTATTCTGCCATGACATAATAGTATAATACCCACCCTTTCTTGGTCTCTATGTATGTATATTTACGCAAACATCATAACAAACTATAACTGTGCATGCACTGGCATACAGTGATAACACTCCGGGGCAAAAGTGGTATACAAGTAGGGCAAGATCTAAAGGGGTAGCTTAGATTGAATAAAGTCTTTAAGACTAGACTAATTAGCTCGGTGTATGGTCTAATGCAGTATTCTGGTTCGTTATGATGACATTACTGTGATGGTAACACATATCTCAAGCTGCATGATACAGACGTAAGTCACAGCGTGTTGAATGTACAGTAGTTACCTCCCCGCTGGGGTCCGTCCTTCTACAAGTCCGGGTAAGCTTAAAACATATCCATTTCACTCCATGCATAGAAATGCCAGATAACGGCCACACATTACCTGGTATGCGTGTTTGGCTACCTGTTTTCCTTCTTATTTATGTTCATAATGTAATATAAGCATAATGTGTTGAGCGTGCATACAGAAAGGAATTCATAGATTTGGATAGTAACGAGTTAATTATTTGTTTGAATACCTGGGGCAATTCAGTTATATAGATCTACACACCATACTCTACGAATAGCATAAGAGTGCTATAAAAAGTAGTTGGTAATGCTGGGTTTATAGGTAAGCAGCTAAGAATATCCAGGCAACTGCTTGTGTTGGCTAGCACTTTGTTGTGTGTGCATCCTCCGTGTGCGTGTATACGTGAGCTCACATCCACAGACAGAGCTACCCCAGTGCTGGGCCGATCCCATATAGACACTCATCGCGTTGACTGCAATCAGGAATAATTGGCACCACTCAACTGCCATACGTAACACCCATATACTGCTCATAGTTTTAAGCTGGGCAGAAGTGCTTTATTTATTGGCACTGCAAGTTCACTGCACTTCTGTGAGTAATTAACCGAGTAGTGATATACATGCTTGCCAATTAGTAATAATTTAAAGTAATGGTAGATGCCAATTACGTCTCATCAACGTCTTATGTATACCATTGTACTAGTATACATCTGAACATAGGGTGAAAGTAAGGATACGTGCAAATACTACGCAAGATATAGACATCCCTGTTTTAAGTGATGTGGAATTGTTATAATAGATACTAAAAGTTATCAGATATACATCGTCGTAAAGAATCTGCAAAAAGTAATAGGTAGTTCTTTATGCAGTCTTGGGCGTATAACGATATCCCCTTGCAGGATATTATCTCAAATCTAGGTGTGTCTTGCAGATTTCTTTACCTAGAATGTATGCTCAACATGCCAGCGTGGAAGCATCGGTGTGATGATCAGATAATACTAGAAGTTATACTTTACCCATTAATTTTATCATGTCTACATAGAACATTAACACGAGTCACATCTGTTTGACTGCATAAAGACAGCTGGATGTATGGTTTCATATGTGTTTATGTTAATAATACAAAGATAATGCTTCATACTCATTTTCGTGCAAACATTGGAAAGTGTGTTATTTCAAATATGTAATGTTCACCTCCATCTACGAGAGTACTTCGATATTCACATGCATATAAATGCTTGGACTTTTACTTTCATTTCAACTATAATTATTGCAATGCTATTTTAAATAATGCACCACGATATTCTACGAACACAAATTGAAATGTTGGAAAACAAAACAAAAACTAGCAGATCTTCCTTCATAAGATGAAATTATACACGCAATCATGGCAATTGAGAAATTTCATACAAGCATAAACTAGTTATGTGTGTTGGTTCTGATATAAATGTATTACTGAATCTGAAGTCCTCATAAGCCAAGATTCTAAGCATAATCTTGCAGAACGTAGATGACTTCAGAGTGCAGTCATATTTCCGGAAACAAGTGCATCCGTATGTATTAATTGTACAGCCGTCTGTAATATAGTCGTAGTCAACAAGTATCAATTTCCCTTAGTGTGGGTAATAATAGAACTGACTGCACACATGATTATAGACTAATCATATTATCAACAGTGTGGAATAAATAACCTGGATACAACCAATTACCAGTGTTTACTCGAAGAATAGGTACCTAATCATTGACGCTCTGGTATTAAATCAAATATTCATCAATGGATTTCGGCAGATTCGGTAGTATACTTGTACAATGTGTTTACTATCTGTAAAATAGGTGTCTGGAGCACAATAAATAAAATATACAATCATATTGGTAAACTGTTCAACGTCAGAAGTTGCACAAGAAGCCAATTAAGCTTGGAAGTGGACACAAATATTCCTGGTTAAAACATCCATGACATGCGCTAGTATAGTAGGCTACTGTCTGAAGACAGTGGAAGTTGCACAATCACGTTTCATACCTTGTGACCTGTCATCTGGGTCATACACTATCCTACCCCATATGTAATGTATCAGCTACGCATACCACCACCACGTGTAGACATAACTAGATAACCAGAGTCACAACACGAAAAGTTAGCTTAAAGTTAAACAAGTTTAAGATGGACAGTTTAAATACTTACATCTGAATATTCCCCGGACTTGCAGTACCTCCGTATGAGTGAAGATTTACCACAACTACAGTCTCCAACCACAACAATCTTAGATCGTACAACAGTCACTTGTGTGTCCGTGTCTGGACTTGTAGGTAAACTTTTGGTCTCTTTACTTGGAGTAGGAGAGTCCCCCTTTAGAGGCATAAATACGAAGTCCGTACACGCCTGGTCCTTCATCGTTGATAAGCGTTTAGAATCCGTCGTGAAATAGTCATCCAGACCGAAGTCTCACATGGGAATAAACTTCTTCCGTCTTCTCGCTCATAAGCTACACACACCCCTGACACTGCGGCGAACTGCACCCATTCACTAATCGTTCAGGCATGGAAAGCTCTCTCACTGTCGTCTGGCTGGGTTAGAGTAATGTCACGTGCTGCTGGTGAATGGGCAGGTCATGTGATTATACGTGCAGCCAATCGTCGGGCGGCGTATTAGACTGACGTAAGTCACGAGCTTAACCTGGGGAAGTCCGTTTCATTGACACACGGAACTATACGTGTAGGTATATATACTCGCTTGTCTAGCGTTGTCTAGCGATGAATATTTGTTTGATGGTTACAAGATAGGATCTGAGTTTGTGGTTAGAGAAAACTGAAAGATACTTGGATGTAGATAGTATGTGTATATAGACTTGCAATGCTCGCATGTATACTCATATTGGCATGTATACTCATACTGGCAAACTCATACTACTGGCATTCTCATAATTATTGGCATACTCATACTGGTATACTAGTACTCATACTGGGATAGACCTACTGGCAATACTGAAAGATTCCTTGGTTTCCAAGTATAGGATTTCTGTCTGTAATTCAGAGCATGTTGGACAGGCAGAGTGGGTCCTCGAACCTGGCGCGTCCAACTGTTGTGCGGCAGTAGATCATATCGTCTTCGTTTAACTGTAACACGGCTATGAGATACGGTATAATACGCCGTGGGTCATACACTCTGCAACATGTTAAAGATATTTTTATATTGCACTTGACATTACCAGTATTTACAATGGAATGGAACAATCTTATTTTTCTGAAAAACGGAAACCTCGTGTACCATTTAGGAAAGTCAACGGTGTATAATTGAACATGACGTGATGTCTTGGATGAAGTTTGATGAATACTCAGTGTATATATTAGTAGGCCTATATCCTATCTATAGTACTGTATTTATAACGTCTTCCTCCTTCGTCTTCTGTGGCGCTACATGTCGCTCTATAGATGACATTCACTATGCAGATCAGTAGAGCTTTTCCAGGATGTTTAGGAATATAACTAAGACATGGGACACTCGTTATATTCTATAGGTCTTATACATAGATTGTACGTAGATTAAGTTTGTCTGGATCCATATATCTGTACATACTAGTATTTCCGTGGCCACTGTATCGTGGTATACACTCACAGTATTGGCATGGAAGTGCATGTATTAGTATTAATGACATTGTAGGATGGTGTAAGACTTAATATAGTCTCGTGTGTGAGCAGATTCTCTTGTCACGACATGCAGTACTATATGATCGATCCAATGTCTGAGTGGCCATGCTTATAGTACTTAAATATGATATTAACTGGATCCTATTATCTTAACACACTTAGAGTACAGATACAATAACCGAGATATCTGCACGAGATATATAATTAATATTAAATCGTTTTCGATGATACATACACATGCAGGACACCACAACATTTACATAAACTCACAGCAAACTTCTTACCACCGTTCTCTTAATAGTTTGGAGTTTTATTTAATGGTATATTAGTTAACTTTCACAGTTTAAAAAGCATCTCCTAAATAACTAATGTTACACACTTCACAAGTACTTTGACTTGTTTATGACCACGCTTGCTGATCAACAATGTACAGGTCTATTTGCGTACATATCCAGTATGCTATATATCTCAGCATTTAATACAAAATGAAAGGTGGAGTGTTCTTCATAATGTACGATACAAACTTTGGAAAGCAGTAGATCAAGTAGTTTTTGTTTCAGTTCAGCTGCACCACATATGTTGCTATTAAAACAGGAAGACGATTTTTTTGGTCTAACTCTATTTTTGTTCCCAGCTCAAGATCTACTCGCAGTCTTTAATTCCGGGTTACGGATGTTCCCTCTTAAAAACAGGGTCGTATTTCCTGACGTCAGACATATGGCGAGGCATTACAGTCTGTGGTGAAATACCGAACAGAGGACAGCATATAATACTTGGAGAATGGCTTTGTTGCGATCCTTGTTGTATACTATATAATATTTGGTCAAGTATGCATAGGCTAGTTCTATAATTTACCTAAATTGTTGTAACTGTATAAAGAATTAATCATAATTTGATCTCATATAGATTCTACTAATGTGGACATCGGTTGGGTGGGAGGTGAACTAGGAATCTAGGATGAACATATTGAAAACCAGTGGGACATGCGGAACATTTAACTTGTTGCCCAATATACTTTTGTATAAAATCAAATGTTTAAATCAAATCAGGTAAAATGCGTTTGACCATACATTATAAGGAAATAAGAAATAAGTCAACAACTCGTGTATGTCATTAAATAAATATAATATAGCAATGGTCTAATAGTCTATTTTTCAATTAAGTGTGTTTACTACCCGTCAGTTGAGATCAATTCCCAGCACAGTAGCACCCATCTCTACGCAGGCAAACACACGTGAGATAACTGACAGACACACCTGCCTGCTCTACATAGGATTTAACACATGCATGTATACGCCGAGCGCACACGCGTGCATTCATTCAGATGATGCATCTAAGTACGTACACGAAATGCACACTCCTTATACCTACCATTATGAAACATTAACACTTTATTTTATTATATAACCCTATAAGCATGCAACATGTCCAACAAATCTAATCACTTCGTATACTTTGAACTTGTTCTGGGTGGTGATGGGGGACGAATGTAACAGTGAAAGTTTGGCGGAGTCAACTTCCCTGACCTACACAGCCCTACACATGTATATGTCTGGAGTCGTGTCTACATGTCTAATATTCTCCTCGGTCATCAATTATCTCCTGAAATCAGACACGTTTCCAACCACTTTATATAAATACTTTGTGAGCATAGCACATGGGTAAATTAATAAATGACACATATACATAGCATGTTTATTATAGTGCGCTGAAGTGGTCATGGAAAAATATATCAACTACAATGAATTAATTGTTTTGCTATTGATCATGATATTCACATGTATCCTGCTGCATGTCAAACTTGTTATCTGATTGTTCACATTATTTTTATCCTTTTAATGAGGTTTTTTTCTGTACGAAAACAAATGTATGCATTGAGTTTTCCTACAAATGCTCATGAAATTGGCATCATACTAATTATTATGCAATTCTGCATTATTGTTAAAGTTTTCAAGGTTAACTCTCTGACCGCAATGATCATTTGGACAATTAGCTTTAAGTTCTATTAGCTTTAATTAATTGCAGTGTAAATATCTGCGGTTGAATTCTAGAACATAATCGCCGCTGTTGGCTTTGTGAGTGTCAAGTTAACTATAGTGCTCAGTGTGGCTACAGTCTTCTCATTGTCAGCAGGTAAACCTTGCATTGTCAGCATGTAAGCCTTGAATTGTCAGCAGATAAACCTTGAATTGGCAGGTTAAATGTCAACTGGAAGCTATTTCATGCCTCACTTGTGGAAGTGTTTGCCGAGGGCTGAAGCCAGTACTGAACATGTCACGGTTGAACTTACCTGCAGTAATTAGAGCAAATTAAAAGCTTCCACTGGACAAGTGAATACGTATAGCTTAAGTCCTTACGTTATTCAACATGTGTTTTAATAGTGTTCCTAATGTTAATTAATAGTATGTGTAGGCCAATATACGTGGTGCTTTAATGTTGCTATCTTCATGAGTGCAGTTGATATTGATAAATCATCCATTTGTTCCAAAAATAACATTACCTGTACAAATATCCAGTTTCATTATTTTTGTCTACTGCATGGCAAACAAAGAACGCAATCCTTTAAATAACATTATTTGCGTATACGAATAGCTTATCAATTGGTTATATCAGTTATAACCAACATGCCTTGAAGTGATGAGAATAGCATTGTCACAAGGGTCTACGGTACAAATTAAACATGAATGGCTTCGCTCTCATGCCGACACGCCGAGCTATGGAATGTAAAACAGGTTATACGGGACGTGCTGAGTTTAGTTGTTGTTATACAATAGTTAACAAATAAGGAGTGAGCGCGCTGAATAGTTTCACTCTTCGATTCGTAGGCGTCTGCAATGTAAGGTTTGTTGTAATATAATTCGTATATAGTTTACTGGTTCAATACATAACATTGCATAGACTAAAATAAACATCTAATGTGTATTTATTAATTTCTCTGAGGTTTTCGATGATGTATGGATATTTTTAATCAGATGTGAAGTTTATTGTAACATTATTAATCCAATATTAAGCATGGGCGGCAATATAAAGTCCTGTACATCTCATATATAGACAGACAGACAGACAGAAATATTTTATTATAAGTGTCACATGATAGGGATATATAAAAATACACGAATTT
>JAUTBV010091787.1:963-18175 GCA_032361325.1 Lepetodrilus fucensis | reverse complement strand
TGGACTTTATGAACAGTGACGGTCGAACAATGAATTTAACGTCACAATCATGACAATGGGCTATGACTGGGCGCTTGATTAAGATCAATCAGTTTCTAATAGACTACAAACTGAGGAAATGCAAATGCATCGCAGAGATTGGGAACTAGTTTATTTTGTTGTTGAACAATGCTGTGTTGCACCTAAAATTTGTCCGACAAAAGAATTCGCTTTCAAATTTACAAATAAATTGATTATGGTACAATTTTACATTAAACACCTCCGGCTGATACCGTCGGTGTTTAATGAAATTCCCATATGGTTAATCACGATAACCTCACGGAAAATTTGCAATAGAAACCGTTTATCTCCTAATTATAATTATTCATGATTTATGAATGGTATTGGCAAGTCTTATATGCTTATCAACAGTGTATAAAACTCGTATAAAACTCCAGCAATTTCACTGCCAGACATGAGGACTGGTAAGTCTGAGAAGTTACCTGTTGGCCAGTGATTGATGATATACATCTTGAAAAACAAACAAAAAGTAACACGACATGCAGGCGTGCAAGCATAAAACGTTACCAGTCCTCGCTGAAAATAAACCATTGCGGGCGTGCGGACGGTCTCTATTTCGAACACTTATCAAATGATTCAATGCCACATGTGTGCTTTGTTTGCCAATGACATTATCATGATCAGATATGTTCTACTTAATAATTCAACATTCATCATTTGGGTATAGATGAAAGATAGATTTCTGCTTAGACCTTTAGCAATATCTCCCTTACTACCGGTAATTCAATTATGTGATGTTTATTTCTGTTGTGATAAAATGTTAACACTTCAATGCATGTTCCAATGATCAGTATAATATATCGCTTCAATTCAGATACATTTCAATCCAAAATGATATTTTTCGTACTGATGTTTTGAAAAATGTATTATTTTATAATGTTGGTTAAAATATCAAGTACGGTAAATGTAGATAGTTTTATTTTTTTCCGTACACAATCTTGTTTTATATTGATTTTTAATATATCACATTATTTCAGAGATATTCCAATCCAATTATTGTCTTTCGTGATGTCAATTTCAGTGCTTTAATATTTTTTATATTAATATTTTATATTTTTTTCCCTCCTACATAGAGCTCCTAGGTTCACCTCGACTTTCCACTACAACCATGTTTAGAATAGTCTGTATGTATCGGAATTGATTTCTCTGCGACGCTCAATTACTCCTATGCATTGGCTAGCATCAGTAACATTTAGTGCAGACAATATTCATGACTGCTGTCTACAATGTTCTGTGATCTCAGAGCCTACTATTCCCCCCTCGCAGTTAAAAGGCTTATCGATTTTCCAAGTTTTACGATTTATTTCGTAGATTTATCGCAAAGGACACTACAGGGTATTCATTTTTCAAATTTGTCTGTTTGCTCAAACGTCTTATTTAAAAAAGAAATTCTAATAGAATTTAGTCATGTTTATAATTAAATTTGGATTTGGTCTTCCGGTTAACTCTCTCCCTGCTAGATTATGCATAGGTATAGCTCTTTAGGGCATCTCTGGTTGCCTCCAGCATGGAGAGGGTTAAGCCTGTGTGAGCAAGATGACATTGGCTCTATTTAGAAAAACACGTATATTTGAATGCTTTTAAAAAGTTTATTATTTACCATTAGTCAAATCCATTCCTAATTATTTTGATGTTTTCATGTTTCACTAATCGTCGCAAATGGGTGAAAGATTCCCGCAGCAACGTTAAAGTCCATAATTTCATTAAAATTCAGCCAAATAAAACGGCATTGTTATTGTTACCACAACAACCAAAAAGATCTACATCAATACTATCTTTAACTTTTTCTCTACTGATGGCAAACAGAAAAGCCCTAAAGGGCAGTGAATGACAAGTTACTACCCGGTATTTGATAGTTTAAAATTTCTTGATAAATGTATTTTTCTCAAAGTTCTAATTTAATATTAAAGTTCTAATATTTACAATTCCCCAAAATATATGATGAAATTGCCACTGTAGCATCAATATGTCCTAGAACACCATGAATGCTTTTCAAACAAGTCCCGAAATAGGCAACTAATAACTGATATTCAAAGTCATTGGAGCCACGGACGCCACAGACGACTAACTGCTGATTCATCAACTTCTCCATAAAATATTAAATCCAGAGGCTGTGTAATCGTGTACTTGTGATTTAGGTTAGTTTATAGAATTAGGACAGTCAAGATGTCGACCCTTTGGGGGCAAATCAACCTCTTGTGGCTCAGCTTTTGGCACAGGCAGAACAGCAAATCTGATTGTATTGATCTCTGTGTTTGCTTGAAGACAGCTCACACTTTCACAGTTTGTGTGAGGCCAATTTATGATTAAGAGCAGCCCCTTGTTGGTGTAGTGTAGGGGGGGAAGGGGAGAGGGTAGAAGGAAATTGGTTAATTCGGCACTCCATGTGAAAGCAAATTGTTCTGAATTGGAGGAGAAGCCTCTAATCTTACCAACATTTGATTAACCCTATTTATGTTGGAGGCAACCAGAGGTGTCCTATTGAGCAGTGTCTGTGCCTAATCCAGCAGGGGGAGTGTTAAGGATAGGGTTCTGTATTTATATAAAGTAGAGAAAACAAGAGTAATGCATGGGTTAGTTTGTGCATGCATGCATGTTTGCACATGTGTGTGCATGCTTACATACATACATACGTTTTACACATGCAGACATGAATTAAGTACAGCATTTCCTGATATAAAGTTTTGTTTATTGTCTACTGATTTTCTCGTCGCAAATGGGTGAAAGATTCCCGCAGCGACGTTAAACTCTATATTCACTCACTCACTACTGATTTCCAGACAAATAATTGTATATATTAATGAGTATCGTTGTTTTTTCTTTGCAATAGATTTCTCAACATTAGAGTTTCAATGATTAATACACCGATAATTTGTCCAATCATTGATCACTATTTACAGTGTTTTATCACATATTCCTGACCAATGATGCTCTATTCCGAGGTCATTCCCTTATGCAGAGGTCAATCCCTCGTGCCAAGCTGGTGATCCATTAGTAATTGGTTTGAGGGTCATATGTGTCTATGAGACCCATCCATGGACTTTGTCTTCAAAGAAACAATGTTTTATTAATCGCATAATTGACACATAAAAACAAAGTCATTAATATCAACTCAATGTGATATGATTGCAAATCGATTGCAGTTGACATAGATATTCATAACTATAGTTAATAGTTGCTCAATAATGTTTATATGTATGGAAATAAACCTTGATAGCTGTGATGTATGTCAGCATGGTTAGCTTTGATATAAAGACAAATTGGATATAAAATATTGCATAATGATGAAAGTATCAAGAGTAAGTGATTTATATTACACACATATCATTTATTACTGTACTTCTAGTTTTAATTCTGTACAATTCCGACTATGCAATAAACAAAGTTGAGTCATTGCATAATGGGTGAACTTCCCTCAGGGCTGTAAGAGTGGACAGATGAATGTATTGCAAGCCTTTCTACTCTATTGTTATTTTTATTGCTCATTACATATGGGTGAAAGATTCCCTGTGACGTAAAACAATTCGCTCATTCACTATTTTTATTGCACCTCCTACCAGGTACCCACTACATGCTGTGTTTCAATTTTGTGATTCCAGAGTCTTGCAGAGGTGTTCCGATGTTTCATCTGCATGGAGAAACTGCAGGACGCACGCCTGTGTCCACACTGCTCCAAACTCTGCTGTTTCTCCTGCATCAGGGTTCGTATCCGATAAGTTAGTCTGTGTCACACCCTGTTCTCACCCAAAAAAATATTCCTGTTCAAAATATCGCCCTAGAGTGGATAAGCAAGTCTAAGAATCCACCGATAAGTCATGTGCTTCGATCCGACACTTTTAAGATTGATAATCGTGGCCAACCATCGAACGATTACCAATATATTATTGACTACCATAATTACTCTAATAATTCAAACCCTCTAATATTTCGAACACCTAAATTAATTGCCTAAAATAATTTATTTCTGACCCTAAAAATACGAACATGACAAAACAAATTCAAATCCTAATTTCTAATTATTAGAACACAGTAATTTTTCAAATAATGTTTTTGTCTTACTTTGTTTTATTTATTGAATCCTTCATTTATTTACCATTTCATTTACAACCATATTTTGTATATTAATTTGGTTGTCTCTAATTATATGAACACTGATCATTTTCAATTTTCCTATTTTCCTAATAATTCGAATACCTATAAATTTAATTATTTTCACCTGTTTGAATTATTAGAGTAATTACGGTACTGTGTATTACTACAAACTATATTATTATATTCATGTATCAATAGGTAACTGTAATACGTAGAAACATGTCTCAGCTACAAGCAGAAATTCTGCGAGTAACGTTTGTACTCTGCAGCGAGCTCCATTTTTTTAAACAATGAAACAAATAGAAATATAAGGTTTGAACGTATCGTATCTTATTTAAACTAAATGAACATCTGATGGTGTACTTTTATAAAATATTCCCACCAAAACTATAGTATCTAGTGTTTGTTATAATATCTGATCAGTAATTCAGAGTTGAATACAGAAAATTACGTTGGCAACAGGTAATGTATGTATCATTCAGGTAATTGGACATAGATAAAAGTACTTAGAATTGTTTTTATGCTGAAACTGTTAGAATGCTAATGAGCCCTAGATTCACTCTTGGCGTGGGTATTGAATAATAGTAAATTATTTAGCTGTGTTCTCTGTACTTGACTGACAACATTAAATAATTACTAACATAAATTTAACTGGTTTGGAGAAAATATTCAAATCAACATTCAATATAAGATAAAATGGTTTTCAGACTAATGAAGTGAAATTGTGGATACTGTATTCATGAGTATCGTGAAATTATGTGGCCTTCAGTTGCATCAATGGTTTATTTTGATGACAGAAGAACGATCATATGAAATGGGAAATTATCATTCATCGAGCTATGAATGCTAATGATTTCTATAATGTTCATTGAAGAGCAAGACTGATATTGTCATTATTATCTATTGTTTCAGAGATGGTTGACCGAGCAGCGATCGCAGTGTCCACACTGCAGGTATGACCCCTCAACATGACCCCCCCCCACCTAGTAGCCACGACCACACGTGAACCTTGAACCCTTAAATCACTGCTGAGATTTTGTTGTATTGGGCCAACTATATACACCAAAAGTTTGTACAAAGATTGGCACAAACATCTAACCAGGGTGAAAGATTCCCGCTGTGATGTAAAACAATAACTCACTTACTCTTAACCCTTTATGTGCTGAAGGCAACAGGAGATGCCCTAAAGAGCCATATCTGTCTAATCCACTAGCAGGGAGAGGGTTAATCATGATCTGTGCACAAATGCAAAATTAACCGCATAAAGGTTTTTTCGTAAAGATATTAAACTTTTATAATAATCTATGAAGGAATAATGATACTTTTGAGTTGTATTTGACAGCATACCACCCAACTCCCAACATCACAGTTTGCATTTTTAAAACCCTATTGGTCATAAATAGGAGTATATTGCCAAGGGTATCGTTTCACAAAGATCTCTTTGTCTACTACAAGACCCTATCACACCCTCTCACAAGGATCATACACTTACAAGAGCGCTATATACTCCGAGTGGATATTGTAGCTTTGTGAAGCGATATCTAGGTTCAGAGACATAGCGTATGAACAATCACTGAGCCTAGATGTAGAGGATGCACCAAATCTTGCAATGTTGTCGTTGTTGTTGCAGGGCGTCGCTGCACCTCCACGAGCTAGTCAACTGTCGGTGGGCGGAGGAGGTGACACAGCAGCTGGACAGTCTACAGCACAGCAGTCCCACAGCCAGGATCGAGTACGTCGAGAAGGACCAGTAAGTCTCGCAGTAACGGCTGTTTTTGTTCCATATTTATTATAAATTATTATGGAGTGTAGACATTTTTCAAAACTATTAAAAACAAAAAGTTGAATTAAAAGAAATATTTATTTAATTTTTCGATTTTTGATTTTTAATTTTAATTTTAATTTTAATTTTAATTTTAATTTTAATTTTAATTTTAATTTTAATTTTAATTTTGGACTTTCGAGACACTTTCATATTCATTACATGTCTATCTGCAATTTCTGCTTTTTAAAAATGACATTTCCATTGATTTACAGCTGCGAAAAGCACCAAGAACGGCTTACAGTCTACTGCTGGACCTGCAACATCTGTATATGTCATCAGTGTGCCCTGTGGGGTGGAACAGTAAGCATCACCCACAGGGTTGTGTATTAAAGATCCATTCTCTAATATATAACAATCCATGGACCTTGATGTCCTCCTCATTGTCTTCTGTTTCCTCTATACCGGGGTAACCTATGTCTTGAATGTCCTGACTGTCCTGCTGCATGTTTCAGCACTCGAGCCACACGTTCAAGCCGCTGGATGGAGTGTATGATGAGCATGTGAAGAAGATCACCACGGAGATGACCCAGTTGAGGAGCAAGCATGTGGAACTCATCAGTCTCGTACAGGATGTGGTGCGTGGTGTTCGCTCTATCTCTCTATCTCACACACACTCTCTCTCTCTTTCTCTATCTATCTCTCATGCTTTCTCTCTATCTCTCATGCTTTCTCTCCTTTTCACACCTCTTTTTCTCTTTCTTCCTCGACCTCCCTCCCTCCCTCCATCTCTCCCCCTCTTTCTCACACTCTTCCTCACGCTCTCTCTTCTCTCTCTTTCACTCACTCTCTCTTACTCTCACTCTCTCTTACTCTCTTTCTCTCTCTTCTTCTTCTCTGAAGTTTAATTTGAAATATCCAGTTTTTGTTGTTTTGTTTTTTTCATTTTGGAGAAGGTTTCATCACTTTTCATAGTGTACTATCATCACTTCATTGTGTTTTCTGTGAATGAAGATTCTGTTCCGAGTCACTTTCAAGAACAGTATAATTCATATTTATTAAACGGATTTGGAATAATGTACATTTCCAGGAACGGAACATCGAGGGCGTAAAGAACGCCAAGGACGAGCGAGTGCGAGAGATACGCAATGCCGTGGAGCTCATGATCGCCAGGCTGGAGTCTCATCTAAAGTGCAAGCTCATGACACTGATGGGTAGGCACTGGTTTCTTTCCAATATTAAAGAATATTTGTTCAAATGGCTTCTATCTGTGATGTGTTCACCATGGTAGTGCTCCTTGCTAATGTTCTGTCACACGTCCAGTGCATGTTCTGTTCTTTAGAATGGAGTGAGCAGGCACAGCACAGAGTAATGCCAGTGGCAGATATGTTGGATTATGTTCTGTGCCGTCTGCACCACCTATTTCGCTGGTACATGTCCCGGACACTCAGAACATTGTGCGGTGTTGCTCCTTTGTAACTGAACATGTTCCTGACAGAAAGTACAGACAGAACATCTAGAAAGGACCAGGACCCATGAATGTCATGTTCTAGTTGACCTGAGGAAAATTGTAGCTTTATTGCAGTTAAGAATGTGAAATCTGCATACAGTATACTCCATGGCTAGATATGCATTAAGCTTTCCCCTTATTTATTTTACAAATACTGCCTATTGCCCTAACAGCATTCATCAAATTAATGTGCCCTAAATGTCATGTTTTATGTATTGTGTCTAACATTATTGAGACTTTTACAAAGTAAATCAAGTTTTCCCTTGGGATAAGTAGTTAATTTATTATTATTGTATCCCCTTATAAAAAAAACACACACACGAAAAAGAAAAACCATCATAATTATATATTTATCTGTCAGAATGTTTTGGAATTATTGTGTAATTGTACCATAGTGTGATAGAGTTGCTTCAGGCTTTTTATTTCTGGTTGCAGCTCAGCGAAACCAGGTGTCCCAGGAGACTGAAATGCTAGAGGCGATCATTCAGAAGGTGAACCACAGACTGACACACAGCACCAAGTCCGAGCTCATCCTGGAGACCAAGGAACTGATGGAAATGTTCCGCCACATTCAGAGGAGGCCTCTAGGGTCCTTTGTGACAGCCCCTGTACCAGCAGACTTCACCAGGTGGGTAGGCCTCTAAGTCCCTTATTACAAACCCTGTATCTGCAGACTAATTGAAAGGACAAACTCATGCATAATTTCATCATATTTTCAGCGAGATTGTTCCACAGTATGACACAAGCACATTTGCCATGAAGAACTTCAGTGTATTGCAGCAGAGAGCTGATCCCTTCTACAGTCCTCCCCTCAATGTCTCCGGTCTGAGTTGGCGACTCAAAGTTTACCCGGTGAGTAGAGATGTTAACTAAGTATGAATCCTACATCGGGCGCCATTATTGTCTCTGTTAAGAAGTGAGTAGAGAGGTTATTGATGTATGAATCCTACATTGGGTGCCATTATTGTCTCTGTTAAGAAGTGAGTAGAGAGGTTATTGATGTATGAATCCCACATTGGGCGCCATTATTGTCTGTTAAGAAGTGAGTAGAGAGGTTATCATAGTATAAATGAGGTTATCATCTTTGTTTTCCAAGGTTAATTTTGACTGCAATGTTTCCTTTCTCCCCTAGGATGGTAATGGAGTGGTTAGAGGACATTACTTGTCTGTATTCCTGGAACTGTCTGCTGGTCTACCAGAGACTTCAAAGTAAGTTGAGATAATAATAATAAATAATAAATAATATTAAAAATAATAAATAATAACAATAGTGATAGTAGTAATAATAATAATAATAATATAATAATAATAATAATAATAGTAATAATATAGTAACAATGTATATCTCTATTACTAGTTATGTGTATTGACCCGACCGTCAATTAGAGATGGAAATATGATCTGTAATCCCTCATCCCTGGGTGATTGTCTCTATACAGTAGTTCTCATCCATGAAAGTCCTTGCCACCACATTGTGAACTTTCCTCCAGGTACGAGTACCGCGTGGAGATGATCCACCAGGTGTCCAGGGACTCCAGCAAGAACATCGTGCGCGAGTTCGCGTCGGACTTCGAGGTCGGGGAGTGCTGGGGCTACAACCGCTTCTTCCGGCTGGATCTGCTGGCCAGCGAGGGCTACCTCAACATGGAGAACGACACGCTCATCCTCCGCTTCCAGGTCCGGCCGCCCACGTTCTACCAGAAGAGCCGCGACCAGCAGTGGTGGGTGTGGGAACAGTCCCTGAGCCTGTGATGAGCGTAGTGTGTAGAGGCCGGTGATTAAATGTCCAGAAGTCAATGATTAAATGTCCAGAGGGTCAATGGTTATATGTCCAGGGGCCCATTATTATTTGCTCATGGGGCAATGATTAAATTTCCAGTGGCTCATGATCAGAGGTCAATGATTAAATGTCCAGAATCCAATACATTAAATGTCCAGAGGTCGATGATTAAATGTCCAGAGGCCAATGATTAAATGTCCAGATGCCCATGACCAGAGGTCAATGATTAAATGTCCAGAGTACAATAGATTAAATGTCCAGAGGTCGATGATTAAATGTCCAGAGGCCAATGATTAAATGTCCAGAGGTCAATGTCCAGAGGCCCATGATTAATTGTCCAGAGGCCAATGGTTAAATGCCCAGAGGTCAGTGATTAAATGATTAGATGTAGATTCTGCTTTACCTGTGTTATCCTTGTTCCACAGGTACATCAGTCAGCTGGAGGTCGCGGGGTCACAGTACATCCAGCAGATCAATGACCTCAAGGAGGTGAGTGGACGGGGTGGTAGCACCGTGGACCAAAAGTCCCAAGTTCAAACACTAATGCTACAGATGGTACTTGGTGTTCTGACAAGCTGAGACATGAATGCTATAATATTAAAAATAGCTATTAATTCAATTACCGAACTAAATTATCATCCTTTACCGCAGTGACGTTAAAACTCCATATTCACTCACTCACCTTGACTTGTAAATACTCATAGATTGTCAGATACTCATAGATTATCAGTGCATCGTTTATAGATTTATCAGATTGAAAATAGTTTTTTTAACAAATATTTCAGAGACTCTTGATTGAAATGTCCAGGAATTCTGGGAAGAAAATGGGAAATGCTGCCGGTACGTACATTTTTATTAAAAAATTTAAGACTGATCTTAATTTTTCTCCATTCATTTTTATGTATGTACTCTCAAATTTGTATCCTATTAAAATGCATCGTCTCTCTCTGTGCGTAGAATCTCCTCTGGTTGTGTCCCAGTCTGCTGAGAACGCCGCACACCGCCACCATCACGCGGCGCTGCACCACAAACCGCGGTGCCAGGGCCGACCAAACGTGGATATGGACGTGGAGCAGGCCTTCTTGGAACAGGACGATGGCGATGACGAAGATTCAGACACCACAGAATCCAACGAGGTTAGTTGTCCGGGACACAGATACACCATTTGTTTTCACCGACTCGCCTTTTGCAGGAACCTAAATTTACATTGTTTTGCAATAATGATATTAATAACAAATAGTAAAAGCCTAAAAAATCCTAAATTTCAAATATTCATGAGGAAATGATATTTTTCAAGGCTGTGTTGTGCCATACACATAGTTAATTTGATATTGACAGTATCTGCTGTTTTCATGTTTGCAGGGTCTGAGTGAGGGCGACCTCGATGACCTTGATGAAATCCACCAGGACGGGGAAACGGATGGAGGCCAGGAGGTTGCTATCGACAACAGCAACGATGAGAACGATATTGATGAGGAAACAATGTATGTCAATATTACTTAAATTGCTTATTATTATAATGGTCCAAGTGTGCATAGTTTAATTGTTGTGCATATTTATATGTTTTTGTTAGTTCAACTAGTAAAATGTCAGTCTTTGATGGGAGGGTGGAACCCAACCGTAAAAATGGGGAAATATGCAATGACACGTCACATATTACATGTTGTTATGGTCTTTGTTAAATTAAATCGTATAATCGTACAATGACTTGTTGAATATTAACCATACCAGAGTAATTTAGCAGTAAACTGTCAATCCACAAGTTGAAACAAACACCATTTTCTATCTCAGATACGAAACCTTTCCGGTTCTATATGAAATCCGTCTCAGAATAGGAAATGAACACCACAGGTTACTGTAATGTTTCTTGAAGTATTTTTGTTCATTTCTATTTTATTTCTATTCGTTTATCTAGTTGAACTTATGTTTTTGTATGTTATTTGTTATTTGTTATCTTTTGAGACCCAAATTCGTTTTTAGTGTCATTTTGATAAAGCTGATGTATGTATATAATGTTTACGCTGTATACTTGCTACAGGTCTGTGGACAATGACGTGGAGATCTGGGAGGAGAATGACCTCGACCGTCTCGGGGCGTCCTCTGTCCTCAAGTGTACCAACAACCTTTCTGCCCCGGAGAAGTGAGTAGATCTGCTCTTTGATCGATTCTATTTAGCGCCATAATAGTTCTTAGCTATATCTGCAAAGTACATTCACTTGATATACATAAAATCATGTTTATGCTTCCAATATCATGTTTAAGCTTTGACATATCCCCACTGCAATCCCAAGATAGACAACCTGAATATGGTCCGTATGTGTTTGCAGGATTTGCTTCATTATATATCATGCAAGGGGGACATAACTCTAATGTTCACTGGCAGATTCCTTCATAGAAGAGTTGATGCATCAAAGACAAGATAAATAGCGGAACGTTCCTATTATTAATATTATAAAATATTAATATTTTGATAACTATCGAGTACTGGGGACCAATAACACCAGTAAATAAAAACATTTGGCTGGATAAATCAAGCGTAATTACTCTCAGATCGAAATTTGTTTGTCCATTATACAGGTCTATCAACTGTGATACATATTATGCCTTTTAAGTTTTCTAATTTAATGTTTTTTTAAATTAACTTAATTTAATTTTATTATTCCTTTTTTTTTTATATGGCTGAAATGATTCCACCATGAAGTAAAGCAAAAATTAATTCATTCTTTTATTAAAAATAAAAGTGAGTCCTGAACGGAATTAAGTACTGTTTGAGTGCGAATATGCAGGGGAGGTAACTATGTTAAGCTTTATTTTACATATGATTTTTATTTAATAAACAATTCATGCCTTTAATGCAATGTCATATCAATACATTATATATATAATATGTTGCATAGATTTCATGTCACACACATTATTATTTACCAGTACATCAATGTACTTCACTCGATCCGCAAATCGTTGAATTTTCTGGTGTTTTCCTGGCAGTAGCAGCAAGCTGGATGATGAGACTGCACTGATACAGTTCCTGGAGGGACGCACCACAGACCTGGACCGGTGGGGACTGCCCCGCACCACATCATCTGCCAGTAGCAGCTCAGGTACGTGGAGAACACACTGTTAATTTCTACTGCAGTCCAGGCCCCGAGATTACGAAACAAGTGACGACTCCATACTCAACTCGAATTTATTTCATAAACTGTCATGTGACGTCATAACCCTTGACTCACAGCATTCTCAGGCTATGACGTCACATGACGTTTTATGAACAAAATTCTGAGTTGAGTATGGAGTTGTCACTCAGAAAGTTTCATAGTCTTGGGGCCAGGACTTACGATTGAACGAGTCGTGCCAAATCAGAGGCATTCCGACAAGATATAATTTTCTGGGACTGTTATTATAATTTTAATTTAATTTAATTTTTATTATTACCACCAGATGGACTGTCGGAGAGCGCGCGGTCAGTACAGAGCATACTGGAGGGACTGCAGGCAGACTGGAACCTGCCCAGTCTCACCAAGGACGACAACAAGAACAAGGCGGTCCGCAACAAGGACCGCGACAAGAAGCCGCTGCTGGGCGACACTGTCACGCCAACCCCCACGTCGACTGCCGCATCCACCGCAACTACGACTGTCTCGTCGACCGACGACATGCTGGAGCACATCCACGCCAGATTCTCAGAGCTGGCCGCCACGACCATCGCCGTCGCCAACTCTGCCGTCACCAGCGAGACCGAGGCCAAGAAAGCGCGATCAAGTAAGGGGAGATAATTGAGAATTCGAGTACTTGCTAGAAAATGTGATCTCTGTATTAACCCTCTCCATGCTAATGGCAACTGGAGATGCCCTAAAAAGCTGAGTCTATGCATAATTCAGCAGGGAGAGTGAGTGAGTGAATATGGAGTTTTAACGTTAAAGTGTCTCGAACAGATTGGTTTTTATTGTGGAAGACTCATGGAAGTGATGATTATAATTATTACACAATTGTAACCCTTTCCATGCTGGAAAGGCAATCAGAGTAGCCCTGAAGAGCAGTGTCTGTCTAATCCAGTCTGGAGAGGGTTAACAGTGATTATGTTTTTTCTATTACGTGCTTTCATTAATAAATCACCTTCTTTCCCAGTTTGTTCATGTTGGTCCCGAGGTATGTTTTCAAAGTTCTTCATAAATCCTAATGAAAGGTTTTCTTCATGAATCCTAATGAAAAGTTTGAAGAGCACAACACTCAACACTGTTGTAATATTTCAGCCAAGAAAAGCAAAAGTCAATTGAGTGCCATAGTGCAGCCACTTAGGAACTCTCTCGATGACAAGGCGGCAACAGACAGCGGTGGCAAGGGAGATAAGAAGGACAAGAAGAGGGAATCTCGAACTGGTGCAACTGTAGAAACATCCCTTATGTTAAGCCAGGGTAAGAAATATTGTTGATATTAACTCTCTCACTGTAGCACTTTGGTCAGTACCAGCCGGTTATTCAGCGCTGTTATGTTGCGGGTTTCCTCCTGCCCTGAAACTGACAAGCCGTGAAATAAGTGAAAGAATCTTGAAAGCGGATATATAAAACTACCAATTCAAAAATATAAGAGAGCAAAAGAAGAAATTTTGTATATTATGTGGAATGTAAAGAAAATCGCAGAATAAACAGCCGGGACAAATCGATTGCACCTCTGGTAAATAAAAACAAACAAGGGGTAATAATGTAATGCTTTGAGCATGCCATATGTGTGTGCATCTGGCACATTAGAAATATCCATTGTTGTTCGTCCATGCATTATGATAAGGACCACGACTTCATGCATTTATTAGTTCTGGTTGGTTATTTTACGTGTCCATTATTATTATTATTAATGTTGGTCCGTTGTGAAAATCCGTGAAACATTCCCGCAGCGACATTAAACTCCATAATCACTTGCTCATTGTGGATATTGTATGTTGGTAAAACGAGCGTTGGACTTCAGACCCAAAGATTCCAGGTTCATATCCCAACCAGGGGGGGGCCCCACATCAATGTTTGCGAAAGTTACATTTCTGACGCGATATTGATTCGATGCGCTGTTTTTTTCAGACGAACAGCCATCGCTGGACATCGGCGACCTGACTCTAGAGCAATGTTCAATATCTGATGTGGACTTGAGATTCACGTTGATGGGGGATGGCGGCGCAGCCATGATACCAACACAAGCATCGCCACCAACGTGAGTATGGGGAAATAGGGTGGGATGTAGCACAGTGGTAGAATGTTGGACTTCGGAGCCAATGTTCGCGAAAGTTACCTTTCTGATGTGATATTGATAGGATGCACTGTAGAGTGTAGAGTGGCAATGCAGTTATCATCCTTGGTCTTGTCACAGGTTTACTGCAACATTAAGCGCTATGGATGTTGTGGGTTTCCTCCTGCCCTAAACTGACAAGCCGTGCTATAAGTGAAATAATCTTGAAATTGGTTCTAAACCCCAATTCAAAAACTAACTAAATAAATGTAAATGTTCCCATTTTGTTGGTCGTTGCGTATGGGTGAAAGATTCCTGCTGCAACATTAAAGAAGACAACTCGTTGATTATTTTAAATTATTTTTTTTTTTTTAGTTTTGCATATACATTTGATTTAGCATAATATTTTGTGTTCCATTATCAGGGTAGTTTTTATGGTAGTATATAAGGTTGTATACTTCTTAATGAATGAGCAACACTATTTTCCAGATGATAAACATGCCACTACATTACAGACATACTATCAGTTCAATAAACTTTCACATAATTCTATTTTTGTAGTAACCCTACAGCAGAGAAGGAAGACTCCTCACAAAGAAAATCGGCCAAAAATATCCCATCAAAAGACACAGGTATGAATATCTGCTTAGATTATTACAGGGCCCAGGTTATCTTCAAGTAAATAGCAGATCTTGTATGAGTGTACTTTTATTGTTGAATTTATTTAACGAGTTGGCAAAACTGATATTATGCAGGGCTCTTCCGAGCATAATATCAGTTTTTTCAACATGCCATTCTGTTAAATAGGGTGGTTGTTATTTCTTCAAGGAATGTTGTTTCCTAATCTAGTGCTAAAAAATGGTAGCATTTTTTTTTCCAAACATTTCGACATGTTTTCATTATCAGCTCTTCAGCTGTCCTTCGACTATCTGAAGACTGAATTGGAGAAGATGAAAAATGGCAGAGCATCTTCGCCTAACGAAAACACGGCCACGCATCCCGACGAAGGACCTGTGGACTCTTCCGGACAGAAATCTCCTAATGGAAATTCCTCGTCATCTCGCGGAGGTCCACTGGTGGAATTCAGCTCTGAAAAAAGCACAAAAGACAGGTATTTAACCCTATCACTGCTAAGCTGATCAAAATCGTGATAGGGAATTTGGACCCAGTAGGATGAAATGGTTGTACGAGTGGTATCCTTTTAGTAATGGAAACGTGTCCTTAGTTTGTATACTTCCCAGTGAGTTGAGCTACAACACTGAGCGTGAATCTCCTTTAATTATAACATATATTATAATAGTTCAGGGCAAAGCTATATTTTATTATATTACAGAACATTGAAAAGCATTATTTTTCTAAATTATAACTCTGTGTCATTTTCAGGCCAGAGCCTCCTGATGACCCGTCAGTTGTTTGATGACAGCTGTCAATCATGTCAATCACATTGATTTCCACCAATCAACTCTCATCTGCTGCTGCTGATATCCATTGGGTTGTCGCCATGTGAGCCAACCATCATTCTCAACTTATGGATTTGGGCCCACTCTCCTCAACAGGATTCATAGAATATATAATATGATGTATATTGGATGTCCATTCTGTTTACAAGTTGTCAACTTCAGAAGAAGAAAAAAATACAATGTTTAATAGATGTCCATTTCATTTATGAATTGTCGATAGTGGAGAAATTTAGGAAAACAATGTATAACCATTTCTGTGTCATGTCAGTTGGACCCCTTTACTATATTTATTGTTCTTTGTTGTAGAATCGTCACATATGGATGAAAGATTCCCACTGTGACATAAAACAATAACTCACTCATTGTTTTAGAAAGTCGTTTCACAAATATGAGTTAATATACAGAAGGGAACACAAATATCAAGTGACGGTCATCTTGTTAGCATTACATATTAATGTGGTTTTGAGCATGTATCGACAACATTGCTATACTATATGCATCTAACCCAACAATGTCATTGGGAGTTTTTCTCATCTGTAAATGTGTGCAGACGATCCATGACATAAACGTACGCGCCATCACGCAAGTTTAACAAAACTACTACGCGCAACCTATGTGTTACATGTTGTTTGATATTTCGATCAATTATAAAATCTATTAATGTATAAAATATTTCATAGTATTAATAATTATCAGAGACTATGTATATTCCGTACACAAAATATAATGCAAGGGTGGAAACTAATGCAAATATGTTACTAGCCAGCAGGGCTAGTGAAGTCCAAAAAAGTTACCAGCCCTGGTGGGAATCTACTAGCCCAGCAAGTAATGGACATGTAACAGAACAAAAGTAGGCAGAATAAGTAAACATTGTTTAATTAATATGCAGAACTGCAAAATAAATGACTAGGTAATTTGTTCATTTCAATTTACATGTGTTACAAAGTTATTTTCTTTTAGAAAGTAATTGGGTGAATCAAAATACATGTAATACAATTCAGTATAAGCTAAACACACTTGTCTCCTTGTTTTATGTTACTATTTATTTCCCGTTTTGAGTTTGGTTGTGTTAAATTAAGGCAATATTGTTTGTTTTCATTATTGGTTAGGCTATTTCAGACCATATATTTGATTAAAGATAATTAAAGAGTTTTAGAACACTCCTTTCTGTGCACTTATTACATGATTATCCCAAAATATTTTTGTATGGAATATATTACACTACAACAATACATAAATGTGGTTGTGAATTTATGAGGAAAAAATCTGATACTAATAAGAGGTACTTCTGGAAAATAAATTTGACAAACATTGACATATGGTAAGACCAAGACAAA